>ML835590.1:0-12415 GCA_009831015.1 Picea engelmannii | reverse complement strand
ATATCTTAGTGTATAGTAAAACATGGGAGGAGCATATGAAACATTTGGGAAAAGTGTTATCTCTTCTGGAGGAAAATCAATTCTATGCCAAAATGTAAAATTGTGCATTTGGAAAGGAGGAAGTAGAGTACCTTGGTCACATCGTATCCAAAAAAGGAGTCAAATTAGACCCCAAGAAAATCAGGGAATTCACAGAATGGCCTAAAACCAAAAACATATCCAAGTTACGAGGATTTCTAGGATTGGCAGGATACTATCAAAGATTTGTCAAGAATTATTCTCATTTAACCGTCCCTCTAACAAATCTACTTAATAAAAACTCTTTCCAATGGTATGTGGAAGCACAAAAATGTTTTTAAAACTTAAAAAACATTATTTCCACAACCTCGGTATTAGAAACACCTAACTTCTACAAACCCTTCATCATCATGTGTGAAACATTAGGGAGAAAACTGATTGTATTTCATGAATGAGGCTTCTTATTAGGCTGGTCGGGAAGCTACTGTGACCAAAAGTCATTTTTTTTTAATAGAGAAGGGTGTCCCCAACTGAAACATCTGCCGAAAAAGTTACCCTTAATTAAAAATATCACGTACCCTTCATTCATATCTCAATATCACACCCCATTTTTGGAATTGGAGCAATATTGATGCAAGATGGTCACCTAATAGCTTTTGAGAGTAGGAAATTAAATCAAATAGAATGCTTATGATCCACTTACAACAAGGAAATTCTTACCATAACGCATGCATTAAAAAAATGGCACCAATATCTATTGGGAAGTAAATTCTTGATACGCACAGATCATAACAGTCTAGAGTACTTGTTACAATAGAAACATTGTCAACCAAACAACAAAAGCAGATAGAGAAAATTGCCACGTTTGATATGGAAATTCTACATAAAAGAGGAAAATACAATGACGCGGTTGATGACCTATCATGAAAAGATGACGAAATACAATTTTTTGCACTATCAATAGCCATTGTAGAATGGCTAGATGAAATCCGAACTGAGGATGCAAAAAATCCAGAGAATTTCTCTATAATAAACAATTTAAGTCAATATCCTAAGTCCAAATGGAAAAATGATGTCTTATGGTATAAATGGAGAATCTACTTAAATACCAACTCAAGATTTAAAACCAGGTTTCTTCAAGAATCTCATGATTGCCTAGCTGCATGTCATGTAGGATTTTTCAAAACATACTATAATGCACACGGATCATTTTTTTGGAAAGGGATGAGTCCAGATATTCGAAAATATGTAGCGGAATGTGATCTCTATCAAATGAACAAGAATGAAAATGTATCAACCCTTGGGTTACTCCACCCGTTAGACATTCCCAACCAAAAATGGGAAGAAATTTCAATGGATTTCATTGAAGGACTACCCATATCTAATAGAAAAGATAAAATATTAGTAGTAGTAGACAGACTAACTAAATATGCACACTTTATTGGAGTAAGGAAAACATATTCAACAAAACAAATGGCTGAAATATTCGGTAAAAATATTTACAAACTACATAGGTTCCCTAAGGTCATCGTTAGCAATAGAGATGCCAAATTTAAAGGGACTTTATGGAGAGAATTTTTCAAATATATCAAAACCTCTCTCAATATGAGCTCATCTTACCACCCTCAAACAAATGGCCAGATATAAGTTGTCAATAAATGTTAGAAACCTATCTTCATTGTTTTATCTCCGACAAACAAAATAAATGGTTTCAATGGTTGCACCTTGCTGAGTGGTGGTATACCTCCACTTATCACACATTAGTTAAAATGACACCTTTCCAAGATATTTATGGTTACAAACCTCTATCATGGAACGAGTTGGACACCAACCACTTAAAATTTGCATCAATAAAAGACCATATAGACGAAAGTGAGAAAATCCTTCAGTTACTCAAAGAAAACTTAACAGTAGCAAGGAACTGAATGAAGCAACAAGTTGACCAAAACCGAACAGAAAGAGAGTTCGAAGTAGGAGACTGGGTATTTTTGAGACTTCAACCTTACAACCAGTTATCCCTTAAACAACATGGGAAGAAGAAATTGGCTCCAAAATTTTATGGACCATATCAAATAAATAGAAAAAATAGTCACGTAGCCTACCAATTAGATTTACTAGATAAAAGTTGTATCCAGACCGTCTTTCATGTATCATGCCTAAAGAGAGTCTTGGGACAACAATAAAAGGCACAAACTATACTTCCTATGTTGGATGAGGAAGGAAGAATCATTTTAGATCCCGAATCCATTATCGCCACCTGGGAAAAGAGATTACATTATCAAGTAATCAAGGAATATTTGATTAAATGGAAAAATCTACCGAAAGAAGATGTTGCATGGGAGTCAGAGAAATTTCTCAAGTTACATCCTTATTTATCATTTCCTTGAGGACAAAGAAAAATTTAAGGGAAGGGCAATGTCACAATAAATAAATAATATAATATAAATACATTAAAATGATAAATAAAAGTAAAATTAAACATGCATGTAATAAAAGGTCATGAGTAAAAGTCATGACTCTTCATAAAACCATAAAGGGCATATATATAGGTAGGCCCTATATTTGTAATATCATCATTTATTATCAATTATTATTATATATAAATCTTATTATGGATTCTAAGTAAGTTGTTCATTACAAAATCTTTGTGTCTTGCACACTCCTTGACTCCCTTTTTTGTTATTGACTATAGCCTATGAGAGTTGTCTAGGCTATTGAGCCATCCTATGTCAATTGGAAGGGGACATTGCATGATATCATAACTCATAAGTAGAGTGAAAGGATGCAGACCATTCCAATGGATGAACATCAACAAAAAACATCATATCCTTGGTATTGAGTCAAGGCAAAGTGAATTTCTAGGTATCATCATGGTATCCTCTTTCGATTTCTGAATTTGTTTTCCTTGGCTTGAATAGTTAATGGCTCACATTCTCTCAGTGAAGAAATCCGATGAGACATATGACTTGATATTACCATGTTCCTCGTTTCTTTACATCTAGTGATAATCACTTCCTTCAAGATTTCTCACAAGGCCCTCATACAAAAGGTTTCCATCTTCATTGACCATTCACTCGCTTACAGGATGTAGAAAATATTCAGTAGGAACCAACACAAGATGAAATCAATAACCTATGGGCCACTGTGGTGGAGCCTTTAAAGAAATATAGTGAGTGAAGCCTTGAGCCCTTCAGTAGTCAATTCTTTGGCTGTAGAGACTCGGTTTCAAATTCTACCATACAAAAAAATAACTATGGTACATGGATAACATGCCCACCTGATGCAGGAGCATCTCTCCATGTCACCCAGCCAGCTAGCCATCCACGTTCGCGAATTCAAATCGCGCATTTAAGAGAGGCGCAACCTCATTTGAAATTTGAAATTTGAAATTCAATGTAATTAAATGCTTAGGCTGTTGAGCCATGGAAGTCAGGCCTTTATGCAGGTTGTAGTTAAGATCGTCTTTAATGCTAGATCGGCTGAGATCTAGATCCAGATGTTGGACTAGACAGCCCATTGAATGCAATTTATTAGAGTAGGTAGACCTGGAGGGAAGCGCTCGATGAGCCCCTTAGGTAAAAGAGATTTTGAGATCTCATTTTGAGTTAGTGAAGATAGGTGATAGAGAAGAGAAGAGCCAGAGAGAGCTCGAGAACACCTTTGTAAAATACAGGCATTTCCCATTGTTAATATAACAGAGCAGTTTTTCCTGCATTTCTGTATTGTGTGAATGTCTATGTGTGTTCTTTATATATGTTGTGAATGTATGTTATGTTGATGCATTCTGCAGGAGTGTGTGTGATTTAGTTGAGGCCTTTGAGGTTTCATGCCATGAGGGCATGACAGAGGACTGCGGTCTCTGAATACTGATGCACGGAGGATGCACTTCTGAATACGACGGGTTCAGATGAAGACGCGTTGAGGCACATGACTGAAGTCATCATCTTAGGAGGAAGACCTTCAAGGTTGTTGAATACCTTGGAGGTAAGACTGTGTAAGAGAAACACAGTTGTAGATAGAATTCTGTTAAGGATTCTGTAGAGCTCTTTTAAGTGGGCATTGAGCGTGTGTACAGGAGTGCACAAAGGAAGGAACTCTGTTGAGAAGTTGAAGGAAGACCAGAATCACTAAGTATTCTGAGAGCTCTGCCAGGAGGGCATTGAGAACATGCAAAGGGTGCACAGGATAAAGGAGACAGAATTTCCGAACGTTCTGTGGAAGAGATACTCCACCAGGAGGGCGTCAAGGATGTGTGCAGATAGGCACAAGAAGAAGAGAACTCCTTTGAGTTATAGGAGAGAGGAAGAATCCATTGAAGGATCTTCCCTGGGTTGTTGAATACCCAGAAGGCTCAACAAGGAGGTTGTTTGAGCAAACAGAGAGCCAGGAAGGCATTTTATTCTCCATTTGAGGGAGAAGAAAGGTAAAATCCCCAAGGGGTATGAGTGTTCGAAGAAGCTCAGGATAGACAGCATGCTGTGTGCACAAGGAGACTCTGCAAGGAGTGCAGGAGTCGAAATTACCCTTGAGGATTCGAGGAGAGAAGCTCAGGCAGAACAACACTTTTACGCGCAGTAGCGAAGCTCAAGGTGAAGGAGTTCGCAGAGAGAGGAAAGAAGAAAAGGTCGAGGCCTTTGAAAGATTGAAATTCTCCCAAGATTGGGAAAGAAATGCGTAAGCTCAAGAGGAGCAGCGTCAGCCGTCAAATCGACAGGAGAATAGATCTAGACCGTTGGTTTTAAGCATCCAGGAGAAGCTCAGGAAGAGCCTACAGGAGGAGGAGTCCAACAGCCGTCGGATCTCACTCAGAAATCTCGTCAGCCATTGGATCGGGAGGAGTTGCGTGGAGATTAGCCTCTGGAGGAGGAGCACACCAGGAGAAAGGATCTGAGCCGTCATATCGGAAGCAGGTACCCATTATTCATCGGACCTGCAGGAGTTGCGCACAATTTAACCTCTAGAGGAGGAGCGCACGAGAAGGATTTATCTGAGCCGTCAGATCTTGGATCAGATCGCCGACAGCTGTCAGATATGCAAGAGTCGCACAGGGGTTAAGCCTAGTGTGCAAAGGAGAAATCCTGGACAAGTCATCGGGATATTGGAGAGAGAATCCTAGCTGTGGATCTCGGACAGGACACGCATCAGAAATCCGGAGCGAGTCGGGGTTCAACATTTCGGCGTTTCTGAAGACAAAGGAATTGTTGCACCAAAAATCGCGATTTCGCGATACCCGATAGGGCGACGAGGAAGTGGAGAACAGGTGTCACCCCATATCGGGGTTCAGGACTTGGAAGGGTCCGTGAACTAGTGCAATGAGAATCGCGATATCCCAATACACGATTTCCCGATCACCATAAGATTGTGGGCCATAGGCGCTAGAGAAAAGAATAGGTGTTGGAAGGTCAAACCCTCGCAGGGAATCAACAAAAAAAGGTGTCGGGGATCAGAGAATCGAAGATTCTGAGGACGCGAAGTCTATACACTTCGTTCCCGTGAAGTCCGAAGCCCCGATACAACGAGTATTGTGGTCACATGGACCAGGAGGCCTAGCAGAGAGTGCCATCGCAGATCGGGAAATCGGAGTTCTCGAGGGCAAGAGAATCGAGACATCACAAGTCTCGAAATCCCGATGAGGATCTAGACCGTTCGTTTGGGAGCGGACGCGTGTCACGAGATTTCCCATATCGGGGACTCAGGCACCGGAGGTTGGAAGAGGAAGTCATTCGACTTCATGAGTGGCGAAGAGGCGAGAGTTCCGTGTTGTGGGGCCTAGCTGACGTCATATCGGGATATCAACACTCGAGAACGGTGTGGGGCCACAGGAGTCGGCAAGCGGACAGGTGGCACATCGCCTATCAGGATCTCGTGAGTAGAAGGGCTAAGAACTTAGTGTCAAGAGTTGCGAAGCACGAGGACATGAAGCGGCGAAGGGGAGAGAGCATCAAGAGCCTTCCATCTGAGGAGTAAAGGTGGCATAGATCGAGAGATCTCATGAACGCGGGAGTTCGTAGGGTGAGAGCCCAAGCATTTGGTACTCCAAGTCGCGAAGGCACAAGGAGTGAGAAAAGGAATAGCTGTTGGATCTGGGTCGTAGGAGAACCATCGGATCTTCATGTGGGATCGTGTATCGGGGTCTTGCGATAAAATACTCAAGGATTTGGCCACGAAGATCACGATATTGCGATAAGCGATATTTCGACCGTTGGAGGATAGTGTGGGCCATAGCGAAGTCGCGATAGGAGGTAAGGCCACGGTCGCGAAGGTAGTAGTCATATGGTGAGAGCTGAGCCAGGAGGGCCAGCACGTGGAGAAAAGTGTGCATCGGAGAATTGGGAGTCGAGAGTTCAAGCGGGCAGTGACTCTCGACCATGGGGAACACGAAACCCCAAACCCCTATATCAAGTCGAGGAAAACCATGGTTAAGTGTAGAGGGCCGTGAAGGGGAACAGGACCTGTGGATCGAGTATTTGAGCAGAGATTCCACTCAGGAATATAAAGAGATAATTCGGCTCGGTTTGAGAATTTGAACGATCCTGAGAGTGGGTGAGTTGGAGCAGTAGAGGGAAACAACTCGCCTGTGTCAAGTGGTATCAGAGCGGGAACTTCATCTGTATATTTAAGGTGAAGCGAGAGGGAAGCAGGAAGAAGACAGAGCGCTGGAGGACTCTATGTTGACTGTTTGCAGGAGGACAACAGTCGAGAATGCATTCATTGGGACTGTAGGATGAAGCTGAGCACTCAGGATTTCAGGAGTGACAACAGCAGGTTTGCTAGAGAGGCAGACAGGGACAGCAAGATGGCTACTGAAGGCCATAGAAATAAGAGCAAGGCAGAAAATCTTGCCGAATGGGATAAAGAAAAGACTAGAGAGCTCTATGAATTAAAAGCAGACATAGAGAAGCTCGAACTACGGATGAGGAAAGATAAGAAAGCCAAGCAGAGATGGGTTTATGAATGGCCCATGAGGAAGGCAAAAGCAAAATGGCCAGTCCAACAGCTGATGGTCATGAGACAGCGCATACTATTGAAGAGATGGTTGAGGTACGCTGAAAACCTCAAGGCCACAGAGGAAAATATGATTTGTCGCTATGAGCTAGAGACTGGGAGAGGTCTCGATGATGATGAAGAAGATGAATTGGGGTCAAATGAGGATCTCAAGGACTGCCAGGAGGGCATAGTAGAAATTCCAGTTTTTCGTGAGGGCAACGAGTTGAGATCATCTGAGGATCTCACGGACTGTCAGAAGGACAGTCGAGGAATTTCAATTTGCCAGGAGGGCAATGATGAGAGATCGTTGAGGGATCTCGAAGACTGCCAGGAGGGCAGAAGAAGCATCTTAGACTGCTAGGTGGGCAGAGATGAACATTTGAGACTGTCAGAAGGTCTCATGGACTCAGAGGTGAGTTCAATTCAGCAAGGAATGCTGATGGAGATGGGATCGGTTGATCTCATAGTCTGCCAGGAGGGCAGCAGAGACATCCCATATTGCCAAGTGGGCAGGGATGAGCAGATGAGACTATCTGTGGGTCTCATAAACTCAGAAGTGAGATGGAATCATCCAGAGGAGCTGATAGAGCAGGTGAGCTCAAATAAAAATTTAGACCAGCAGATGAAGCTGACGAAAGAGGAGGAAGATCAGGATGATATTCTGATGATTGGGGGAATTGGAGTATTCCTACCATCTACCCAGGAGGAGGCAGAAAATTATGTTGTAGATGATACAACAACAGCAGGAGAACAGTCAACTATGATTTTCAAAAGGAAATTGGAGCAGGTGTTTGAGACTGCCCAAGCACAAACGAAAGAAGAGAATGAGCGTTCTGAGGAACAACTCAATAGTTTCAGCTAGCAAGCTGAGAGCACTGTAGCATTGGAGCTAGCAGCAAAGGAATCCGAGGAGCGAGCAGGCAGATCTATCACTCAATGGGAGATGGAGCTAGAGATGATGGAGGATTGGTTGAACAATCCAGGGCGAGAAAAATAACTGGCAGAATTTGAGCTGTCAGAGAAGAGAATGACTGAGCAACAAGTCAGTCAGGAAGAGACTGCAGAGATGAAGTCTGCAGCAGGGTGGCAACTTGAGGCCACAAATGAAGATGAAGAAACAAGCATGGGAGATCATGATGATCTGCCCAATGGACAGAAATTTTTGCAGCTGAGGAGACTGCAAGCACAGAGCCAGCCACTGGAGCAGCTGGACCAAGTGATAGAAGACATCAGAAGGCTGATGTTGAGGTCATCAAAAACTGCTAGCGAGGAGAGGTTGAGCAGAAAGGAAATAGTAGCAGTGCAGCAGGGGCAACAACAACAGTAGCATAATGGAGCGGATGGACAGCTCCAGAGATTCGTTTGGGATCCAGGAGGATTCCAACATCTACAGGGGAAGCTCATGAGCAGGAGCTCATGATTTTGCAGCTAAGGAGTATGATGCAAGAGCATCTCTCCATGTCAGCCAGCCACGTCCACGAATTCAAATCGCGCATTTAAGAGAGGCGTAGCCTCATTTGAAATTTGAAATTCAATGTAATTAAATGCTTAGGTTGTTGAGCCATGGAAGTTGGGCCTTTATGAAGGCTATAGTTAAGATCGACTTTAATGCTAGATCGGTTGAGATCTAGATCCAGATGGTAGACTAGACAACCCATTGAATGTAATTTATTAGAGTAGGTAGACCTGGAGGGAAGCGCTCGATGAGCCCCTCAGGTAAAAGAGATTTTGAGATCTCATTTTGAGTTAGTGAAGATAGGTGATAGAGAAGAGAAGAGCCAGAGAGAGCTTGAGAACACCTTTGTAAAATACAGGCATTTGCCATTGTTAATATAACAGAGCAGTTTTTCCTCCATTTCTGTATTGTGTGAATGTCTGTGTGTGTTCTTTATATATGTTGTGAATGTATGTTATGTTGATGCATTTTGCAGGAGTGTGTGTGATTCAGTTGAGGTCTTTGAGGTTTCATTCCATGAGGGCATGACAGAGGACTGCGGTCTCTGAATACTGGTGCACGAAGGATGCACTTCTGAATACTGCGGGTTCAGATAAAGACATACTGAGGCACATGATTGAAGTCATCAGCTTAGGAGGAAGACCTTCAAGGTTGTTGAATACCTTGGAGGTAAGACTGTGTGAGAGAAACATAGTTGTAGACATAATTCTGTTAAGGATTCTGTAGAGATCTGCCAAGTGCGCATTGAGCGTGTGTACAGGAGTGCACAAAGGAAGGAACTATGCTAAGAGGTTGAAGGAAGACCAGAATCACTAAGGATTCTGAGAGCTCTGCCAGGAGGGCATTGAGCAGGTGCAAAGGGTGCACAGGATAAAGGAGACAGAACTGTTGAACATTCTGTGTAAGAGATACTCCGCCAAGAGGGCATCGAAGAAGAGAACTCCTTTGCGTTCTAGGAGAGAGGAAGAATCCACTGAAGGATCTTCCCTGGGTTGCTATATACCCAGAAGGCTCAACAAGGAGGTTGTTTGAGCAAACAAAGAACCAGGAAGGCATTTTATTCTCCATTTGAGGGAGAAGAAAGGTAAAATCCCCAAGGGGTATGAGTGTTCGAAGAAGCTCAGGATAGACAACACGATGTGTGCATGAGGAGACTCTGCAAGGAGTGCAGGAGTCGAAAGGACCCTTGAGGATTCGAGGAGAGAAGCTCAGGAGGAACAGTGCTTTTACGCGCAGTAGCAAAGCTCAAGGTGAAGGAGTTCGCAGAGAGAGGAAAGAAGCAAAGGTCGAGGAATTTGAAAGATTGAAATTCTCCCAAGATTGGGAAGGAAGTGCGTAAGCTCAGGAGGAGCAACGTCAACCGTCATATCGACAGGAGAACAGATCTGGACCATTGGTTTTAAGCGTCCAGGAGAAGCTCAAGAAGAGCCTACAGGAGGAGGAGACCGACATCCATCGGATCTCACTCAGAAATCCCGTCAGCCGTTGGATCAGGAGGAGTTGCGCGGAGATTAGCCTCTAGAGGAGGAGCGCACCAGGAGAAAGGATCCGAGCCATTAGATTGGAAGCAGGTACCCGTCAGCCATCAGATCTGTAGGAGTTGCGCACAGTTTAACCTCTAGAGGAGGAGCGCACGAGAAGGATTTATCTGAGCCGTCAGATCTTGGATCAAATCGCCGACAGTCATCAGATATGCAAGAGTCACGTAGGGGTTAATCCTAGTGTGCAGAGGAGAAATCCAGGACAAGTCATCGGGATATTGGAGAGAGAATCCTAGCCCTAAATCTTGGACAGGACATGCGTCAGAAATTCGGAGCGAGTCAGGGTTCGACATTTCGGGGTTTATGAAAACAAAGGAATTGTTGCATCAGGAATCATGATTTCGCGATACCCGATAGGGCGACGAGGAAGCGGAGAACAGGTGTCACCCCATATCGGGGTTCGGGACTTGGAAGGTTCCGTGAACTAGTGCAACGGGAATCGTGATATCCTGATACGCGATTTCCTGATCACCATAAGATTGTGGGCCATAGGCGCTAGAGAAAAGGACAGGTGTTGGAAGGTGAAACCCTCGCAGGGAGTCAACGCCAAAAGGTGTCGGGGATCGGAGAATCGGAGATTCTGAGGATGCGAAGTCTATACACTTCGTTCCCACGAAGTCCGAAGCCCCGATACAACGAGTATTGTGGTCACATGGACTAGGAGGCCTAGCAGAGAGTGCCATCGCAGATCAGGAAATCAGAGTTCTCGAGGGAAAGAGAATCGAGACATCACAAGTCTCGAAATCCCAACAAGGATCTGGACCGTTCATTTGGGAGCGGACGCGTGTCACGAGATTTCCCATCTCGGGGACTCGGGCACCAGAGGTTGGAAGAGGAAGTCATTCGACTTCATGAGTGGCAAAGAGGCGAGAGTTTCATGTTGTGGGGCCTAGTTGACGTCATATCGGGATATCGACACTCGAGAACGGTGTGGGGCCACAGGAGTTGGAAAGCAGACAGGTGGCACATCGCCTGTCGGGATCTCATGAGTAGAAGGGATGAGAACTTAGTGTCAAGAGTCGCGAAGCACGAAGTGCGAGGACACGAAGAGGCGAAGGGGCGAGAGGATCATGAGTTGTCCATTCGAGGAGGACAGGTGGCAGAGATCGATAGATCTCGCGAACTCGGGAGTTCGTAGGGTGAGATCCCAAGCATTTGGTACTCCAAGTCGCGAAGGCGCGAGGAGCGAGAAAAGGAATAGCCGTTGGATCTGGGCCGTAGGAGAACCGTCGGATCTACACGTGGGATCGTGTATTGGGGTATCGCGATAAAAGACTCGAGGATTTGGCCACGAATATTGCGATATTGCGATAAGCGATATTTCAACCGTTGGAGGATAGTGTGGGACATAGTGAATTCGCGATAGGAGGTAAAGCCACGGTCGCGGAGGTAGTAGTCATATGGTGAGAGCTGAGCCAGGAGGGCCAGCACGTGGAGAAAAGTGCGCATCGGAGAATCGGGAGTTGGGAGTTCAAGCGGGCAGTGACTCTCGACCACGGGGAATGCGAAACCCCGAACCCCGATATCAGGTCAGGGAAAACCACAGTTAAGTATAGAGGGTCGTGAAGGGGAACGAGACCTGTGGATCGGGTATTTGAGTAGAGATTCCACTCAAGAATCTAAAGAGCTAATTCGGCTTGGTTTGAGAATTTGAACGATCCTGAGAGAGGGTGAGTTGGAGCAGTAGAGGGAAACAACTCGCCTGTGTCACCACTGCACAATGAGACGTCATAGCTAGACAATGGACATGAAAAAAGAGAGAAAGAAACAATTTCAATATGAGGTCAAAGAAAACCTCAAAGTATAATCACTTTAAAATTTAGGCTAAACTCTTTAGACGTATTTTATGGAAACATTGTAAGTTTGCTAAAACATTCAAGTTAAAATAGGGAAAAAATGTTTATTTATCTACAAAACAAGTAGACAAATATTTAAAAATAACTTGTTGTTTTCGTCTTTCATCTCCATTATAAACATAAGAATATCATATTTATTGTTAAAATGATTAAAAAAATCAACAAACTCCAATTTTTAATGGGTCACATTTCTTTAAAACCTCTCAAAAATAAAAATATAAACAACTTTCCTAAACTCCATAATGCCATGACTAAAGCTAATACTTCAACTGAAATCAATAAAAATGTTTGAAACACCCCAAAATAATTGTCATAAACCCGCTCGTGCCCGTAATAAAATATTTCATTTTAATCAGAATAAAAGACGGAGACAAAATTTCCTCACCGACTTCTTAAAACCCCCGAGAGTCCAAAATCTCCGTGCTCAGCGGGTGCACACGAATGTTGTCAGTCGACCTATATTTATTTATGTTCCATCTTTGTTTATTCCTTGTCATCTTGAAGATCATGGAATATCAAGCTTTACCTATACCTTGAAGGGGATTGCATGGCTGCCT
>ML835589.1:68451-80652 GCA_009831015.1 Picea engelmannii | reverse complement strand
CAATTACTCCATTTAATTTCCATTAGCCGACGAGTTACCAACCGAACCTTAAAAATAAAGTAAATTTAATTAATTGCAAAATCCCCATTTACTAATATCATAATAGCTTATTGTACTTAGTTTAAAAGGACATTACATTTTATCTGTTATCCAATAACAATAAAAATCCTAGTAATCAACCTATATTAATTTAGCCATGGAAATTTATATTATTTAAAAGATGAAGGTAAGTGTTGTTAGAACCAATCTAATCATAAGAAGAATTATAAAACCACCCTTTTTCACAAATGACACATTCAACTCCACAACTTAATGGTGCGGGATTATAGTTAGCATCCAAGCATTATTCCATGTAATAGCATCTAAATCAACAACGAGAAAAATAAAACTAAGTCATAAATCTTGATAACCATGGAAACCATGTTAAACTAGAATGCTACCATGAAATTGAATAAAGAAGCGAAAACAAAGCATTTATCATAAGGAAGATAACAAATAACTGGGCATTTGATGTAAATCATATAACAAGGCATTTAGAAATAATAAATAAGCAATTAATACGGCATTGATACAATTTACTACCAGGAAAAAAAAATATAAAGTTAAGGACTCAGGGCAGGGGCAAATCTCAAGCACAATCTTTGAATCAATAGTTGGTTGTCTAAGTTAGAGTCAAGCACAGATTAACACGCATCAGTGATTGAGGTGATTTCGTCTATTCCACCACACGCTCAGTCAATCCTTTAAGGCAACATGTCCAGTGAACAACAACACAGTCCAACATTCAAGGCGAAATGTAACGAACCTCCTCGTTATGACCACAACTTCTTATAACAAGTGCAATTTTTTTTTTTTTTTGTGTGTGTGCGCTTGTGTACAAGGATAATAACTACATTCAACTCTGTGTCACCATACGACAATGAACATGACACATCCACTGAGATGACAACATAAATATCTAAGACACACATAAACCTCTGCAAACCATGAACGACAATCAACCAAAAAGTTAAAACGACTGACTACCCGTCCGTCCTACCTTGCAATGGTTAGGACCTCCAAGACACATAAGAAATGCTCAAGCCCAGATTCCCATCGATTTTAACCATTTAAGGTCTCAGGGTTTGTGGCTGTTCTGAGGAACATGGAGGTGTCTACATCCTACCCAACACAAGCAGACTAAGAAATAAAATATATATATCCAAGTACAACAATAGTTAAGGATCAACCATGTCCTCTACGATGCGCAAGTCAATTAATGGTAAATTCAATTTATATCAATTCCAACTGTAAAGCAAATCCCTTACTGAGGCAATCTCAATTGATTGTACACCCCCATTTACTAAATCATAATGACCTATTGCACTTAGTTGAAGACATTATATTTTATCTTCTATTAAGGATAATTAGTTCATCAACACTACCATAAATAACAACTATTTTTCATTCTACATTACAATAACTAATACAATGACCATCACATTACATCTGATGTGTTATTTATGTCAATTATAGTAACCTTACCCTAAAACAGTAACACATCAACATTAACCATTCCATAACCATCAACATCAATATTGAGCGTTTCATTACATTATCATCACCATAAAACAAATATCATTAATATTAGCTTGACCATAAGTATTAACATTAGGCATTACATCACATTAATCATTGCCAAACACCATAATAAACTTAGCATTAACATTAAGTATTACTTTTCTTGGATCATTACCCTAATACAATAATAATATTAGCATCATTTTCATAAATTAACTGTTTAAGCATGGTGCATGGTTTATAGTGCATAGTGCCTATGAACTACTTCAATATCTCTTTAATTATGAACTAAGATAAACTAAAAGAATGGTGCATAGGGCATCAAGGTAGAATCTAAGTCAAGATGTAAAGGACATTAACAACTCGTTCGAAAATAAGACCATTCGTTGGTGGTCAAGGGTAAAGTTTCTCGCGTTAACACTGAATTGCTTTATCCTTGCGCGAAAATTCATTATCGTAAAATAATAACAACCATACTTGATAACCACCTTATATTTTTCGTTACGAAAATCAAGCAATGAATTACATTTACCAATAATTTATTTATTCTCAATAACAATAAAACTGCAACATTCCTTACCATAAATGACCTCACCATTACATTTTGGAATTACAATAACTTGGTAATGATAACGAACGCGTTTCAATTTAATGATGATTAATGTAGCAATATATTAATACGACCATCAGTATCACAATTATCCAACTATTTATATTAAGGCAAGGGTACTTAGTTAACCATATTACCTCATTATTTCGTTTATCCCAATGACAAAAATGAAAGCTGAATTAGTTGGGAGAGTAGACTTCATATGTTTTTGGATAGTTGCAAATAAGAAATGTCAACTTTTTAAACAACATTAGTCTCAACCTGACCTATAAGGTAAAATCTAAAAATATGGATATACACAATTCGTTACATTCAGGGTTTTTTTTTGAGATGATTCTAAAGAGCAAGTAGTCAATTATGGTAATCAACTAACATTTGATTTCATTACTAGGATGATTGATCTGGAACGAATGCAAGTCAATATTTAATAACAAGTATTCAACTAAATTCTGATTCTGGGGGATCGATTTGAAAAATAAAATGATAATTTTAACTAAGGAACAAAGCGTTGGATGAATACAACACAAAATCAATTTGAAAAGCATGCAAGTGAAGGTTTTAAATAAAGTATAAGGTCTTCAGCGAGGGTAAAATTAGATGTTTAAAATCGAAACAAAAATCCTTTCGGAATCTTTAACTTGTTGTCGGGTGTGATTAGGGAGAGTCATCACCTAGTACATGGAGATTATGCCAAAATCACAATCACGGAATTGATAAGAGACCTAAGGTGGTGCACAATTTCTATGCAAGGCTAGGTGCCTAGTGAGACTGTTGTCAGAAGATATGGTTCTGCAAATTTATGCACGAATTTAAAATCTGGCAAACTAAATGGTCGCGGAGGTTGACTACCCAACAACTCTCAATTCTCCCCTTAATTAAGACTGCTAATGCCATCTGTCCTCCATGACTTCCATAAGCAACCAGGAGAATAAGCTACCAACATGATCGCTGGAAAAAAAATTGAGTGAGGTTAAACTCTAACAGAAGATGCCGCTCTCTCTATTTTTGAGGTATCTAGTCATCTTGGGTAAAGGGGGTCTCAAAATAGAGCCCTATGCGTCCTCCACATCCAGGATAGCATTACGAGTTTCTCTCAACTGCAAGAGAAGTGGGGAAGGCACCACAACTAAAACGAAAACCTCTTAAATGCTGAGGAGTCAAACGTGCTGACAGTTGGCTAGATTTAACCCATCGTTGTCGATGGTTCTGACAGCTAAATTAAAAAAAAGGTGGACTGTCCTGAGCTACGACAATATGCTTATCCAGAAACGGACCCTTCCAATTAAAGGCGATAATAGTGATGGCTGGAAAGGATAACGACCAAAACACTGTGTTGCCATAGGGTTTTCCAATAAACTCCTTAGTGCGTTAAGGTGTCCAGAGATTGTATGGCGAGGATGGAACATCAAGGTACACCCCTGTTGCTTCTAAAATGATACAAGCTATCACAACGCATGTTGTAGATCGACTGTGATGACACAGCTACCAATCGCAGAGTTCTGAGGTACCAACATTGTCTAGAGTTCAGAAGGGGAAAAAAAAAAAGGTTTGTTCACAAGGGAAAACTGTCGTTGCAGAGTTACTTCCCATCCCTGGTTGTTAAGCTTAAAAGAAAAAGGGAAATGTTGGTGCTGAGAATATTTAATAAACATTTTGCCAAAGGTTGAATGCTAAGAGAGGAATCTACTGCTGCAAACATAGTCCATCAAGATTCTCTATCGTTTAATTGCAAAAAGGGAAAAATGGTTAGCACAGAAGACAATCAACTCAGGTTTGAAAGATTTAAATTACTTAAGGAGGAATCCACTATTGCCGAACCTGTCCCTCCAAGATTCGCTAAGTTTAAATGCAGAAGGGAAAACTATTAGGCAGAGGACAATTAATCACATGAAAACGTAATTACAAATGCAAGCCAAAAATCCATCAACATAAGGTGTAGAGATAGATATTTTCGTCAAGCTCAATAACACAGAGTTGGGTTGTTCATCTAAACATAGAAACAGAGTTGATTTATCCATGCATGCATAAAACGCAGTCCACAATGTAAAAACGCAGGATCGTCCAGCGAAATAAGAAGGCAAAGTAAAACAAGATAAAACAAGATATAAACATGCCAATTTCATCTACAATCTAGATTTAGATCCAAACGTATTATCTAATGCATTCTACTCTACAAAATAAAGCGCATACTGTTGCCTCACCGTCCGCTTTGAATGACGTCCTGCACTACGAGCTATCCCGCCTACCGACCGTCGAGACCACCCTAGTACCTCCCAGCCAATCGCTAGGGGCACTCTGCTTCCCCCTTAGCCCCCTGAGCCGCAAAGGGGCCACACACTATCCAGATGGTATGTCTAGCTTCCTAGCTCGCCTCCCAAGGCCGAGCTACCACTCCTATCCGAGCTGAGAAATCCCAACTCCCCATAAGTAATCAGTCAAGTCACAATTCCGACAGCGTAACGTTACGCTTACAACCGATCCCTTTCTTCCTCATCTTCCCTTTCTTTTATAGAGTTTTTGGAACCTCCAACTTTCCCTAAATCACATTTAAATTAAGTTTTAACAAAAATATTCTAAATATTCTCCTTCGCACAAGTGTCGTCCATCCCCCTCTTTCCTCCAATAATTATTTTCTTTAAATTTATTAATTGTCTCAATTCCCTCACCCACCTAGAGTTTCTCCTAAGTTTACTCCTAGGTGTTCCTAGATTCCCTTATGGGTTTAAATACTTTCCCTAAAATGAAGTTGCTAAGTTAGTTCATTTTAGAAGGTTCTTAATTGCAGATTCCTTACTATGTTTACCTCACTTTTTACCATAAGTTCCCATCTTTCCTTTATTATGTTTCCTCCATTACTTAGTTTCCTAATTCTTATTATTGCGTCCTTTCTATTAGGGCCAAAATGGCAGTTGCGCTATTTACTCTTTTCCTTTATTATTAATTTGAAATATTTTTACACTTTCACAAGTTAAATAATTTATTTGTTCTTTACAATTTAAAACCACGTATTTCAATTAAATTATTACTCTCTTCATTTTACCCCAAAAATTATGAAGACTAAAACTATCACTTAAGTGGTTTTTAGTTTAAATTTTTATTTTTATGTTAGGGTCCTTTTTCTTAAGGTTAAACAAAATTTATCCTAGAGAAGTTTTAGACTTAGGACATAGAGTCTAAACTCGGTGACATTTAATTAGGGAAGTTGGTTAAGAATTTTTTAATGTGTTAAATGTCTTACGTCCATCTAGGTTTGTTCCTTCATCAACATCAATGCGACATGCCCTTCAGGATGCACCACGTGCTCCAAGGGTTCCACTCACCTCGTTCGTTTCTTTTGCACGACGTGCCCTTCAGGATGCACCACGTGCTCCAAGGGTGCCACTTGCTTCTTGTGTTTCTTTTGTGTGATGTGCCCTTCAGGATGCACCACGTGCTCCTAGGGTGCCACTCACCAACTTGACTGATTGGTAGACATAAATAACCCCTGGAGTCAATACTCCGCCAGGTGAACTTGTGGGAGACTAAGGGCTTCTGAGTTATAAGGCCCCCGCCTTATTGCACGCCCCTTAGAGTCATCGTGAGCGACTATCGCAGTCTTCGCTCACGACATTGTGGATCCTCTCGAACTAGGTAATCGTTAACCTACAGTTTGAGCCACGGTAGGAGTGCTAGTAGGCTGTGGCAGGGATGCTGTCCATACCTCTCCCTCAACCTCTCTGGTAATCGTGTGTGGCTCCTTTACTCCATATGTGAGTCTGGTCGGCAAGCTATCGTCAGCCTGCATCATCAACAATCGTGTCAGAACATGTCCACATCATATCATCAAATCAATGAAATATCATAGTAAATAAATCAACCCAAATAGCACACTCCCTGACTCAATCCGGAGTCCAAGGGTTCTATCGATGCCTCTGCATCCTCAAGGTCCAAAACCCTACACACTCAATAAAACTGAGTCAATAGCACCTCTCTAAGTCCAAGAAGTAAAACATCATGTCATCTATCATAATGCATCATAATCAAGGATAAATGTTTTAATATCATAAAAGTCAAGATCACTTGTGAGTAAGTGTCCTCAAAGAATAAGTTTTCTCAGTGCGCCAGAGCGGGATGTTACATACACCCCCTCTTGGTCTAAACTTTGTCCCGAATTTTCATAGTATAAATGCTAAAATAAATGTATCATAGTATCATAAGTCTATCTATCAAACAAAAATGGTAACCGCTGGCACATATCATATGCGTCCTCCCAGGTCGCCGAGTGCGGACTATAATTGTCCCACTAGACCTTGACCTGATCTACTATTCGACGTTGTAACTGTCGAACGCGATGATCTAATATGTGGACCGGCTCAGCCGTGAGCGCTCCCTCATATGATACCTGCAAGGAACTCATGTTAATCATATGTGTAGGATCACTAATATAATGTCTCAAAACAGATACATGAAAAACATCGTGCATATGCCTCAAGTAATCAGGCAAGGCTAGTTGATAAGCCATGGGCCCCTTTCTTTCCACAATCATGAAAGGTCCCATGAACCTAGGAGAGAGTTTATCTCCCTTTCCAAACTTGATCAAACTCTTATGTGGGTTAACCCACAAGAAGACTCGATCGCTGACCTCGTAACTACGGTCGACTCAGTGCGCATCGGAATAACTATGTCGATCATGCGCTTCTTTAATCCTTTGTCTTATGGTTTGCATTTTCTCTTCCATTTCTTGGATCACTTCTGGTCCCACCAGGACCCTATCCTCAAGACGATCCCAACTCAAGGGCATCTGAAATGGTCGCTCATAAAGAAACTCAAAAGGCACCATCTTAATGGTGCTCTGGCAACTGTTGTTGTAAGCGAACTCTACTAGAGGGAAGAATTCCTCCCAACGCTTTGTTGGTCCATCACGTACATGCGCAACATGTCTTCCAAGGTTTGGTTCATTCGTTCGGTCTGTCCGTCAGTCTCTGGGTGATATGTAGTACTAAACTTAAGTTGGGTTCCCAAGGCCTCTTGCAAACTCATCCAAAATCATCCAGTAAACACCGATCCTTGATCGGACATGATCTTCTTAGGCATGATATGCAGCCTCACAATCTCACTGATGAAAACTCTCGCTATGTCAGGTGCCTGATAAGTCATACACACAACAATAAATTGAGCACTCTTCATCAGAGTTTCTACTACTACGAAAATTGAATCATGTCTCCTTGCCGTTAGTGGCAATCCAACAATAAAATCCATCGAAATGACCTCCCATTTCAATTCTGGAATGGCATGTGGTTGAATTAATCCTGCTAGGTGTCTATGTTTAGCCTTTACCTACTGACACTCTAGACATCTGGCCACATAGTTGACTATGTCAGCATTCATTCCCTTCCAGAAGAATAAGGGTTTCAGGTCTACCCTCATCTTCATGACTCCTAGGTGAGCCATGTAAACTGCTCTATGAGCCTCGCTCAGGATCAACATCCTCAACTCATCATTTGGCGGTACGTAAATCCAACCTCTAAACCTCAATAACCCATTCCTATCAAATGAAAATCCCTCATATCGTGGTACCATCATGGTTTTTTTTTCGATAAAACCCTCGACCTCTTTGTACCAGTCATCATCATGCTGTAAGGTGAGAATCTTCTCACGTAGATTCGTCTGAAGAGGCAACACCAAAAATATGTGTGGCCTACGACTCAAAGCATCCGCCACTCGGTTCACTGTTCCCTTTATGTAAGTAATCTCAAAGTCGTACTCGCTAAGCAATTTTGACCAACGTCATTGTTGCACATTCAGGTCGCTTTGCGTAAAAATGTGTTGGAGTCCACAATGATCAGTCTTTAATTCAAATTTTCACCCAACAAGGTAGTGTCTCCAAACCCTCAAGGCATATATGATGGCCAATAACTCCAAATCATGTGTGGTGTAGTTCTCTTCATGCCTTCTCAGTTTCCTTGAAATGTAAGCAATCACTCGTCCGTCTTTCATCAAGACTCCACCTAAACCTTCCTTGGATGCGTCGGTGCATACCAAGAAGTCTACATGCATGTCAGGGACTTTGAGTATCAGTGTTGTTGTCAACAACTCCTTAAGCCTCTGAAATGCTTCTGCGCATTTCTCAGTCCAAACAAACTTCTTTCTTTTCTTCTGAAATTCCGTGATCGGATTCGTTATCTTCAAAAATACCTCAACAAACCATCGATAGTATCCTGCTAAACCCATAAAGCTACGCACTTCTATGACATTCGTCAGCGCATGCCATTCCATAATAGCCTCGACCTTGGCTGGATCCGCGACGATACCTTCGCCAGAGATGACATGCCCTAAGTAGTGAATCCTTGATTGATAAAAATAGCATTTGGACAATTTCCCATATAGTTTGTGCTCTCGCAGACACTGTAGTACCAAGCGCAAGTGCTCATCATGCTCCTCTGTCATCCGAGAGTAGATCAAAATATCATCAATGAATACTTGGATGAACTTGTCCAAGTACTCACGGAACACCCCATTTATCAAACTCATAAATACTCCTGAGGCATTTCTCAGTCCAAATGGATAAACCGTAAACTCGTAATGTCCAAATCTCATCTTAAAGGCGGTCTTAGGGATTTCATCCTCCTTGATCCGCAACTAGTGGTGCCCTGATCGTAAATCGATCTTGGAGAACATTGTTTCACCCTTCATTTGATCAAACAGATCATCAATTCTTGGTAAGGGAGACTGATTATTGATCGTAGCCTTGTTCAGTTGACGGTAGTCAATGCAAAGACTCCACGATCCATCCTTCTTATAAATGAAAATAACAGGTGCACCCCATGGTGACACACTAGGACGTATCAGTCCAAGGTCCAGCAACTCCTTCAGTTGCATTTTCAACTCTTGCAACTACGGGGTCAACATCTGATACGACATTCTTGCTATTGGTTCGGTCCCCGGTTTCAGGTCTATGGTAAACTCCAATTCCCTTTCCGGCGGCAGCCCAGGTAACTCCTCTAGAAATACGTCCACAAACTCCTTCACCACCGGAAGGTGTTCTATACCTTCCGCTACTCCCTTTTCATTTAGCGCAAGGATCACATAAATCTTTCACCCCTTGCGCATACTCTTCCGTAATTGTAAGGAAGAGACGAACCTCAGGGAGACTCCCTAGTTCCGTCCTACAATCACATGTCTCTGTCCTTCGTCATCCACCAAGCTCAACCGTTTCGTCTTATAGTTGAGTATTGCCTCATGTGATTCCAACCAATCCATACCGATCACGACATCATATGATCCTAAGATTGTGACGTACAAGTTGACCCTCATGAGAAACTCTCCCAGGTTAAGGGCACAGCTCGTAACTTTTCCTCCAACCTTCTGTTTGTCTCTCGAAGCCATCTCTACGAAGACAAACTCATCTTGGTCGACTGCCTTTACCTTAATACTTTTTAGTGCTACACCAGAAATGAAACTCTCAGTAGCACCGAGATCTATCAAAACACTAAGGTTCTGGTCAACGATGGTACCTGTCATCTCGAGCATAGTCGGCTGGTGCTCTTCCTGGTGGTTATTCACCGCTGCATGAATCTGATTGGCCTTGCCCATGCCTCCCACGGTAGTGGGTCCGGCTGATCCGGACGCTCTAGTCCTCTCCACAGGATAGTCGCGCTGGTAGTGTGGCTCCCCACATGTCCAACACCCCTTCTTCGGCCCAGTAGTCCTGGTACTCGAAGTAGAAGATGACGGCCCACTGGCCTGGAACCCTAGTCTGTTCTGTTGAATAGGCCTAAACTGTTGTTGCTGCGGGCGATGCTGCTGCTGATGCTGTGGTCCCCAATAAGGTGTCTGATGTTGAGGCGGCGGTCGTAGGGGTGTAGTGAAAGTGGATCCCCTCTGGAAGCCATGATATCTCGGCATATGTCTCGCTGGTGTCTGGTGCTGCGGTGTTCCAGATGAACCTCACCCTACTGGTCTCGCTGGAGTCCTGGTATGACCCCCACTGATAAGCTCATCCTCTGCTATCAGGGCCTTCTGGAAAACATCATGCAAGGTTTGAGGCATCAAAATCCTAACCTTTGCATGCAGGCTGTCGTTAAGGCCAAACACAAACCGGTTGACCTTAATTTTCTCTGTGTTAAGGTGCGGAGCATACCTTAGTAGCTCCATAAAACGTGCTTCGTACTCAGGCACCGTACGACCTCCCTGTTGTAATGCGTTGAACTCATTGAGCTGATGCTCAATGAATTCCTCTGAAAGGTACCTCTCCCGGAAGCGTTCCTCGAACAGTTCCCATGACACGTCTTCGACGGCCATGTTCAGATGTGGTAGGAGCGTCTTCCACCATAGAAGAGAGCTCCCCTTTAGTTGAAAGACCACCATGCGGACCTTCATGTTGGAGGTATAGTCGCTAAGTGCGAAGCACGTTGCCATGTTCTCCAACCATGCCTTGGCTGCGGTGCCATCCAGGGCACCAAAGAACTTGGGAAAATTTGCCTTCTCAAGTTCACGGTGAATGCTACCAGTAATGACCAGTGTGCGTGGTGGAACCTCAGCGGGTGCCGACGCCCTGGCCTCATCTCTGTCCAAGTAGTTGATCAGTGCCTCAGACATGCGTTGAAAATATCTCATCATCCCGACCACGTCGCCAACTACTATCTTCTCCTGTCCAAGAACTTGCTCGCCTCCCTGAGGGTTAGACCCCTCAGGCGTGGATGCTACTGGAGGCGTCACGCCTCCTCCCCTAGCACCCCATCGTTTGCCTCTGTGGTGTCCTCTAACCATGATCACCTGCACGCACATAATCAACTCGATCAACAACAGTATAATCAAACCAAATCATGTCACGAAAGTCGTAGTGAATCCCAAGTCGCGGGTCGAACCCACTCTGATACCATATGTAACGAACCTCCTCGTTACAACCACAACTTCTTATAACCAGTGAATTTTTTTATTTTTATTTTTTGTGTGTGCATGTGTGTACAAGGATAATAACTACATTCAACTCTGCATCGCCATACGATGATGAACATGACGCATGCACTGTGATGACAACATAAAGATCTAAGATGCATATAAACCTCTGCAAACGATGAACGACAATCAACTGAAAAAATAAAACGACTGACTACCCGTCTGCCCTACCCTGCAATGGTTAGGACCTCCAAGACACATAAGCAACGCTCAAGCCAAGGTTCCCATCGATTTTAACCATTTAAGGTCTCAGGGCTGGCGACTATTCTGAGGAACATGGAGGTGTCTACATCCCGCCCAACACAAGCAGACTAAGCAATAAAATATATATATCCAAGTACAACAATAGTTAAGGATCAAACATGTCCTCTACGATGCGCAAGTCAATTAATGGTAAATTCAATTTATAGAAATTCCAACTATTAAGCAAATCCCTTACTGAGGCAATCTCAATTGATTGTACACCCCCATTTACTAAATCATATTGACCTATTGCAATTAATTCAAGACATTATATTTTATCTTCTATTAAGGATAATTAGTTTCATCAACACTACCATAAATAACAACTATTTTTCATTTTACATTACAATAAATAATACAATGACCATCACATTACATATGATGTGTTATTTATGTCAATTACAATAACCTTACCCTAAAACGATAACACATCAACATTAGCCATTCCATAACCATCAACATCAATATTGAGTGTTTCATTACATTATCATCACCATAAAACAAATATCATTAATATTAACTTGACCATAAGTATTAACATTAGGAATTACATCACATTAATCATTGCCAAACACCATAATAACCTTAGCATTAACTTGGCCATAAGCATTAACATTAAGTATTACTTTTCATGGATCATTACCCTAATACAATAATAATATTAGCATCATTTTCATAAATTAACTGTTTAAGCATGGTGCATGGTTTATAGTGCATCGTGCCTATGAACTACTTCAATATATCTTTAATTATGAACTAAGCTAAACTAAAAGAATGGTGCATAGGGAATCAAGGTAGAATCTAAGTCAAGATGTAAAGGACATTAACAACTCATTCGAAAATAAGACCAT
>ML835589.1:55082-67176 GCA_009831015.1 Picea engelmannii | reverse complement strand
AGCTAAATTAAAAAAAAGGTGGATTGTCCCGAACTACGACAATATGCTTATCCAGAAACAGACCCTTCCAGTTAAAGGCGATAATAGTGATGCCTGGAAAGGATAACAGCCAAAACACTGCGCTGCCACAGGGTTGTGAAATAAACTCCTACAGCATGTTAAGGTGTCCAGAGAACGTATGGCAAGGATGGCGCGTCAAGGTACACCCCTATTGCTGCTAAAACACTGCAAGCTGTCACAACCCATGTTGTAGATCGATTGTGATCACACAGCTACCAATCGCAGAGTTATGAGGTACCAACGTTGTCTAGAGTTCAGAAGGGGCAAAAAAAAAAGGTTTGTTCACAAGGGAAAATGGTCGCTGTAGAGTTACTGCCCATCCCCGGTTGCTAAGCTTAAAATCAAAAGGGAAATGTTAGTGCTGAGAATAGTTAATAAACATTTTGCCAAAGGTTGAATGCTAAGAGAGGAATCTACTACTGCAAACACAGTCCATCAAGATTCGCTATCGTTTAATTGCAAAAAGGGAAAAATGATTAGCGCAGAAGACAGTCAACTCAGGATTGCAAGATTTAAATTGCTGAAGGAGGAATCCACTATTGCCGAACCTGTCCCTCCATGATTCGCTAAGTTTAAATGCAGAAGGGAAAACTATTAGGCAGAGGACAATTAATCACATGCAAATGTAATTACAAATGCAAGCCAAAAATCCATCAACATAAGGTGCAGAGATAGATATCTCTGTCAAGCTCAATAACGCAGAGTTGGGTTGTTCATCTAAACATAGACGTAGAGTTGATTTATCGATGCATGCATAAAACGTAGTCCACAATGTAAAAACGCAGGATCGTCCAGCGAAATAAGAAGGCGAAGTAAAATGAGATAAAACAAGATATAAACATGCCAATTTCATCTGCAATCCATATTCAGATCCAAACGTATTATCTGATGCATTCTACTCTACAAAATAAAGAGCATACTATTGCCTCACCACCCACTTCGAATGACGTCCCGCTCTCCGAGCTATCCCTCCTGCCAACCGTCGAGACCTCACCGAGCCAATCGCTAGGGGTACTCTGCTTCCCCCTTAGCCCCCCGAGCCACAAAGGGGTGACACATTATCCACAAGTAATCAGTCAAGTCAGACTTCCGGCAGCATAACATTACGCTTATAGTCGATCCCTTTCTTCCTCATCTTCCCTTTCTTTTATATAGCTTTTGGAACCTCCAACTTTCCCTAAATCACATTTAAATTAAGTTTTAATAAAAATATTCTAAATATTCTCCTTCGCACAATTGTCGTCCATCCCCCTCTTTCCTCCAATAATTATTTTCTTTAAATTTATTAATTGTCTCAATTCCTTCACCCATCTAGAGTTGTTCCTAAGTTTACTCCTAGGTGTTCCTAGATTCCCTTACGGGTTAAATACTTTCCCTAAAATGAAGTTGCTAAGTTAGTTCATTTTATAAGGTTCTTAATTGCAGATTCCTTACTATGTTGACCTCTCTTTTTACCATAAGTTTCCATCTTTCCTTTATTATGTTTCCTCCATTACTTAGTTTCCTAATTCTTATTATTCCCTCATTTTTATTAGGGCCAAAATGGCAGTTGTGCTATTTACTCTTTTCCTTTATTATTAATTTGAAATCTTTTTACACTTTCACAAGTTAAATAATTTATTTGTTCTTCACAATTTAAAACCACGAATTTCAATTAAATTATTACTCTCTTCATTTTACCCCAAAAATTACGAACACTAAAACTATCACTTAAGTGGTTTTTAGTTTAAATTTTTATTTTTATTTTAGGGTCCTTTTTCGTAAGGTTAAACAAAATTTACCCTAGAGAAGTTTTAGACTTAGGACATAGAGTTTGAACTGAGCGACATTTAATTAGGGAAGTTGGTTAAGAATTTCTTAATGTGTTAAATGTCTTAGGGCCATCTAGGTTTGTTCCTTCATCAACATCAATGTGACGTGCCCTTCAGGATGCACCACGTGCTCCAAGGGTGCCACTCGCCTCATTCGTTTATTTTGCGCGACGTGCCCTTCAGGATACACCACGTGCTCCAAGGGTGCCACTCGCTTCTTGTGTTTCTTTTGCGCGACGTGCCCTTCAGGATGAACCATGTGCTCCAAGGGTGCCACTCGCCAACTTGACTGATTGGTAGACATCAATAACCCCTAGAGTCAACACTCCACCAGGTGAACTTGTGGGAGACTAAGGGCTTCTAAGGAATAAGGCCCCCACCTTATTGTGTGCCCCTTAGAGTCATCGTGAGTGACTGTCGCAATCTACCCTCACGCCATCGTGGATCCTCTCAAACTAGGTAATCGTTAACCTACAGTTTGAGCCATGGTGGGAGTGCTAGTAGGCTGTGGCAAGGCTGTTGTCCACACCTCTCCCTCAACCTATCTGGTAATTGTGTGTGGCCCCTTTACTCCATATGTGAGTCTGGTCGGCAAGCTATCATCAGCCTGCATCATCAACAATCGTTTCAGAACATGCCCACGTCATATCATCAAATCAATGAAATATCATAGTAAATAAATCAACCCAAATAGCACACTCCCTGACTCAATCCGGAGTCCAAGGGTTCCATCAATGCCTCTGCATCCTCAAGGTCCAAAACCCTGCACACTCAATAAAACTGAGTCAATAGCGCCTGTCTAAGTCCAAGAAGTAAAACATCATGTCATCTATCATAACGCATCATAATCAAGGGTAAATGTTTTAGTATCATAAAAGTCCAGATCACTTGCGAGCAAGTGTCCTCAAAGAATAAGTTTTCTCAGTGCGCCAGAGCGGGATGTTACACAAAACACAGTCGTAGCTTAAAGGAATTTGTGGTCAATGCGGCAATTTCAGATGCATTTCAAAGGTGAATCATGGTCAAATCATAGCAGGAAACTTGAAGAATGGAAAAGCTAAATCCGTGGGTGGAAACAGCAGGCTCAAGCAACGTCTTAAAGGCCCCAAAAATTGTGGGTAAAAGTGGCCAGCCCAAGCAACGCATTAAAGAAAACGATGGTCATTTAAACATTAAAAAAACAGAGAACAGTCACAAACCAAGGTTGAAAATCCCAGGTTTGATAGTCAAGGTTATACCGCCAAGCATTAGGGAGGGCGCTTATCCACAAGGATTGGAATAAAATCTCTTACAGTCTACATATCGGGTGGGGATGTCATTAACCCTATCCCTCCTTTACGAATAATCCTGAGTTTGTTGAAGGAAAACGAATGAACCCTTTGTTTTTATTTGAAAGCTAGGAATTTTACTCATAATTTCTTTACGCTAAACATAAATGTGCAGTGGAAAAAAAATGCTATCAAATAATTGAAGTAGGGGAGGATCACCACTACCCACTATTCCATAAGATTTAACTTTTTCACCCATATAGTACCGTTAAGATCCCATTTCAAAGGCAGTATCAATTCCTGTGTGGCAATAGTAACATTTAAGACAGTGAAAACAGTAAAGCGATATTGGCAGTTTAAAATTTATAAATTCCGGTGGAGTGTTAGATGTAATTTAAGCTAATCAGGCAACTAGAAAGGTCGAAGATGCCTCATTGGGAGGCCTAGTGCACAGGAGAAGGCATGAGCTAAGTTAGGGGAGAATTCTTCATAGGACGAATGATTAAGCGAACCCAACATTATTCAACCAAATTCTTTTAAGGAAAATGTTACATAGCCAAAAGTAATGCAGCAAAAACGTTATTCAACCAATTCATGTTACAACGATGTATTGTACAGGAGCTTAGTCAAGACAAATCGGGTTCCAGCCAAGCATTAAACACCAAGGGTTGAGGGGAGAGATTATATTCGCTGGCTAAAAGACGTAATAATCAAGTAAAAGTTCGGTGTGGTCAAGGGAAAACTTCACTGTCAACAAGTGTAAAACAAGATTGGTTGTGATGGGAAAATACAAATTTCTTGCAATAACCAGAGATAGAGATAATAGAAAAACTAAAATGTAAGAGCTATAGAAGAACGCTATATAAAATTTAACATCAGTTTACTTTTCCAATAAATGAGCATATCCAAGCATAAGTCCTAATACCATCTACCAGACAGAATTAAAAAGTGTACCGTTGCCTGATCGCCCGCTCCGAATGATGTCCCGCGCACTCCGTGCCACTCCCATTCGCCGACCGTCGAGACTTCACCAGTACCTCCCAGCCAATGCTAGGGGTAATCTCCTTCCCCCTTAGCCCCTCGAGCCGCAAAGGGGCCACACACACTATCTAGAGGTTTCGTCTAGCCCCCAGCTTGCCTCTCAAGGCCGATCTACCACTCCTCTCTGAGCTCGGTATACCAACTCCCACAAGTAAATCAGTCAAGTCGATATTTCTGCAGTGTAACGTTACGCAAATAGAAGATGATCCTTCATCCTTCTCCTTCCTTTATTTTATAGAGTTTCTAACTCCCTTTCTTTCCTAAAATCTCATTTAATTAAAGTTTTAAAAATAAATTCCTAAAATTTCCTCTCCGTACAAGTGTCCCCCATCCCCTACATTCCTCCATAAATTAATTTCTTTAATTAAGTAATTATCCTTATTTCCCTCACCCACCTAGAGTTACTCCTAGAATCATTCCTAGGTGTCCCTAGATTCCCTTATAGGTTTTAAAGGCTTTCCCTATTATGAAATTGCTAATTCAATTTAAAATTAGAAAGCTCTTTAATGTAGATTCTTCCCAATGTAGATTCTGCCCGTCATAATTCTTCCCAAATCTCGCTTAGGATCAACATCCTCAACTCATCGTTTTGAGGTACGTAGATCCGGCTTTTAAATCTCAATAAGCCATCGCTATGAAATGAAAATCCCTCAAAACGTGGTACCCTCATTGTGTTTTGTCTGATAAAACCCTCGACCTCTTTGTACCAGTCATCATTACGCTATAAAGTTAGAATCTTTTCACGTAGATTCGTCTGAAGAGGCAACACCGAAAAGATGCGTGGTCTCTGACTCAATGCATTTGCCACCCTACTCACTGTCCCTTTTATGTAAGTAATCTCGAAATTGTACTCACTAAGAAATTCCAACCAATGACGTTGGTGTGCGTTCAGGTCACTTTGCATAAATATGTGTTGTAGTTCACAATGATCGGTCTTTAGTTCAAATTTTTATCCAACAAGGTAGTGTCTCCAAACCTTCAAGGCATATACGATGGCTAACAACTCCAAATCATGTGTCGCGTATTTCTCCTCGTGCCTTCTTAGTTTCCTCGAAATGTAAGTGATTACTCATCCATATTGCATCAAGACCCCTCCTAAGCCCTCCTTGGATGCATCAGTACATACCAAGAAGTCCATGTCGATGTCAGAGACCTTTAGTATCGGTGCGGTTGTCAACAATTCCTTGAGCCTCCGAAACGCTTCTGTGCATTTCTTGGTCCAAACAAACTTCTTTTTCTTCTTTTGAAACTACGTGATCGGATTTGCTATCTTCGAAAATCCCTCGACGAATCGTCGATAGTATCCTGCTAAACCCATGAAGCTACGCACTTCTGGGACATTCGTAGGTACAGGCCATTCCATAATAGCCTCAACCTTGGCTGGATCCATGGCGATGCCTTTGCTGGAGATGACATGACCTAAGTAGTAAATCTTTGATTGATAAAAAGAGAATTTGGAAAACTTCCCATACAGTTTGTTCTCTCGTAGACACTGTAGTACCAAGCGCAAGTGCTCGTCGTGCTCCTCCATTGTCCGAGAGTAGATCAAAATATCGTCAATGAATACTTGGACGAACTTGTCCAAGTACTCATGGAACACCCCATTCATCAAACTCATAAATACCCTTGGGGCGTTTTTCAGTCCAAATGGTAAAATAATAAACTCGTAATGTCCAAACCTCATCTTAAAGGCGATCTTAGGGATGTCATCCTCCTTGATCTGTAACTGGTGATACCTTGATTGCAAATCGATCTTGGAGAACACCATCGCACTGTTCATTTGATCGAATAGATCATCAATTCTCGGCAACGGATATTGATTCTTGATCGTGGCCTTGTTCAATTGACGATAGTCAATGCAGAGCCTCCACGATCCATCCTTATTTCGTATGAAAATAACAGGTGCACCCCACAGTGACACACTAGGATGTATCAGTCCCAGGTCCAACAACTCCTTCAGTTGCATTTTCAACTCTTGTAACTCTGGGTCGACATCCGATAAGGAATTCTTGCTATCGGTTCAATGCCTAGTTTTAGGTCTATGGTAAACTCCAATTCCCTTTCCGATGACATCCCAGGTAACTCCTCTGGAAACACATCCGCAAACAGTCTCACCACCAGAAGGTGTTCTAAACCTTTCGCGACTCCCTTCTCATTTAATGCAAGGATCACATAAAGCTTGCACCCCTTGCACATGCTCTTCCAAAGTTGCAAGGAATAGATGAAACTCAGGGAAACTCCCTAGTTCCGTCCTACAATCACACGTCTCTGTCCCTCGTCATCGACCAAGCTCAACCGTTTTGTCTTATAGTTGAGTATCACCTCATGCGATTCCAACCAGTCCATACCAATCATGACGTCATAAGATCCTAAGATCATGACATACAGGTTTGCCCTTGTGACAAAATCTCCCAGGTTAAGGACACAGACCGTAACCTTTCCTCCAACCTTTTGTTTGGCTCCCGAAGCCATCTCCAGGAAGCTAAAATCATCCTGTTCGACTGCCTTTACCTTAATCATTTTTAGCGCTGCACCAGAAATGAAACTCTCGGTAGCACCAAGATCTATCAAAATACTAAGGGTCTGGTCAGCAACGGTACCTGTCATCTCGAGCATAGTTGATTGGTGTTCTCCCTAACAGTTATTCACCACTCCATGAATCCGATGGGCCTTGCCCATATCTCCCACAGTAGTGGTTCCAGCTGATCTAGACACTCTGGTCCTCTCCACAGGGCAGTCACGCTAGTAGTGTGGCTCCCCACACGTCCAACACCCCTTCTTCGGCCCAGTAGTCCTAATACCTGAAGTAGAAGATGACGGGCCACCGGCCTTGAACCCTGGTATGTTCTGTTGAATAGGCCTAAACTACTATTGTGGAGGTCAATGTTGTTGTTGATGTTGTGGTTCCCGATAAGGTGTCTGTAGTTGAAGCGTCGGTCGTCGAGGTGTAGTGAAAGTGGATCCCCTCTAGAAGCCATGATATCCCGGTGTATGTCTGGCTTATTTCTGATGCTTCTATGCTCCAGATGAAACCTATGCTACTAGTCTCGCTGGAGTCTTGGTTTGACCCCCACTGATAAGCTCCTCCTGTACTATGAGGGCCTTCTTGACGACATCATGCAAGGTTTGAGGCATCAAAATCCTAACCTTCGCATGTAGACCACTGTTAAGGCTGAACACGAACCTGTTGACCTTAAGTTTCTCAGTATTAAAGTGTGGAGCATACCAGAGAAGCTCCATCAAATGAGCCTCGTACTCGGGCACCGTACGACCTCCCTGTCATAAGGCATTGAATTCATTAAGTTGATGCTCAATGAATTCCTATGAAAGGTACCTCTCTTGGAACTATTCCTTGAATAGTTCGCATGACACGTCTTTGACAACCATGTTCAACTACGGTAGGAGCATCTTCCACCATAGAAGAGCGCTCCCCTTCAGTTAAAATACCGCCATGCGGACCTTCATGTTGGAGGTATAATCCCGAAGTGAGAAGAACATCGCCATGTTCTCCAACCATGCCTTAGTGGATGCGCCATCCAGGGCACCAAAGAACTCAGGAAATCTGACCTTCTCAATTTCACGTCGAACACTACCAGTACTGATAGGGGCACATGACAGAACCTCAGGGGGTGCCGGTGCCCTGGCCTCATTTCTATCCAACCGGTTGATCAGTGCCTCGGACATGCGCTGAAAGGATATCATCATTCTGACTACATCACCAACTTCTATCTGCTCCTGTCCAAGAACCTACTCATCCCCCTGGGGGGTAGACCCCTCAGGTGTGGATACTACTGGAGGCGTCGTTCCCCCTCCCCTAGTACCTCGACGTTTGCCTCTTCAGCATCCTCTAACCATGATTACCTGCATGCACACAAGTCAACTTAATTAGCAATAGTATAATCAATCATATCAACGAAAGACGTAGTGATCCCAAGTCGCAAGTTGAACCTCACTCTGATACCATATGTAACGAACCTCCCGTTCATCACGACATCAAGCCTCTCCTAACAAGTGAAATTTTTTTTTTTTTTTTTTTTGTGTGTGTAGGAAGGTAAGCATGACATTACACTCAACAATGCAACATGATGACGAACACTACGCAAGCAATTCTCACAACCTCAACATGACGACCTGACAAGAACAAGAATGACTACCCACTCGTCCTACCCTGCAATGGTTCGGACGTTCAGGACACATAAGCAATGCTCAAGCCCAGGTTCCCATCGATCTTGACCATTTAAGGTCTTAGGGTTAGCGACTATTCTGAGGAACAAGGAGGTGTCTACATCCTGCCCGACACAAGCAGACCAAGCAATTAAATGTTTACAACCATGTACAACAATAATTAAATGAACAACCACATCCTCTATGGAAGGCACAAGTTAGAAAAGACTCCATCAACAACCGACCATTATTTAAGATAAGGGCATTATCTACGACTCAAATTGGAATTAATTACAGATCAATTACTCCATTTAATTTCCATTAGCCGAAGAGTTACCAACCAAACCTTAAAAATAAAGTAAATTTAATCAATTGCAAAATCCCCATTTACTAATATCATAATAGATTATTGTACTTAGTTTAAAAAGAAATTACATTTTATATGTTATCTAATAACAATAAAAATCCTTGTAATCAACCTATATTAATTTAGCCATGGAAATTTGTATTATTTAAAAGATGAAGGTAAGTGTTGTTAGAACCAATCTAATCATAACAAGAATTATAAAACCACCTTTTTTCACAAATGACACATTCAACTCCGCAACTTAATGGTGCGGGATTATTGTTAGCATCCAACCATTATGCCATGTAATAGCATCTAAATCAACAACGAGAAAACTAAAACTAAGTCGTAAATCTTGATAACCATGGAAACCATATTAAACTAGAATGCTACCATCAAATTGAATAAAGAAGTGAAAACAAGGCATTTATCATAAGGCGGATAACAAATAACCAAGCATTTGATGTAACGCATATAACAAGGCATTTAGAAATAATAAATAAGCAATTAATACGACATTGATAAAATTTACTATCAGGAAAAAAAAAATATAAAGGTAAGGACTCAGGGGAGGGGAAAATCTCAAGCACAATCTTTGAATCAATAGCCGGTTGTCTAAGCTAGAGTCAAGCACAGATTAACACACATCAACGATTGAGGTGATTTCGTCTATTCCACCGCACGCTCAGTCAACCCTTTAAGGCAACGTGTCCAGTGAACAACAACATAGTCCAACATTCAAGGTGAAACACAGTCATAGCTTAAAGGCATTTGTGGTCATTGCGGTAATTTCAGACACATTTCAAAGGCAAATCATGGTCAAATCATAGCAAGAAACTTGAAGAATGGAAAAACTAAATCCATGGGTGGAAACAAAATGCTCAGGCAACGTCTTAAAGCCCCCAAAAATCATGGATAAAAGTGGCCAGCCCAGGAAATGCATTGAAGCAAACGGTGGTCATTTAAACATTAAAAATGCAGAGAACAGTCACAAGCCAAGGTTGAATATCATAGGTTTGACAGTCAAGGTTATACCGCCAAGCATTAGGGAGGGAGCTTATCCACAAGGATTGGAATAAAAACTCTCACAGTCTACGTATCGGGGGTTCCAAGGGGATGTCATTAACCCTATCCCTCCTTTACGAATAATCCTAAGTTTGTTAAAGGAAAACGAATGATCCTTCTGTTTTTATTTCAATGCTAGGAATTTTACTCATAATTTCTTTACGCTAAACAGAAATGTGCAGTGGAAAAAAAAATGGTATCAACTAATTGAAGTAGGGGAGGATCACCACTACCCACTATTCCATAAGATTTAACTTTTTCACCCATACAGTACCGTTAAAATTGCATTTCAAAGGAAATATCAATTCATGTGTGGCAATAGTAACATTTAATACAGTGAAAACAGTAAAGCGATATTGGTAGTTTAAAATTTATAAATTTTGGTGGAGTACTAGATGTAATTCAAGCTAATCGGGCAACTAGCAAGGCCGACAGTGCCTCATTGGGAGGCCTAGTGCACAGGAGAAGGCATGAGCTAAGTTAGCGGAGAATTATTCATACGATGAACGATTAAGAGAACCCAACATTATTCAGCCAAATTATTTTAAGGAAAACGTTACACAGCCAAAAGTAATGCAGCAAAAGGGGATGCAACAAAAACGTTATTCAACCAATTAATGTTACAACGATGCATTGTACAGGAGCTTAATCAAGTGAAATCGGGTTCTAGCCAAGCATTAAACACCAAGGGTTGAGGGGCAAGATTATATTCGCTAGCTAAAATACGTAATAATCAAGGAAAAGTTCGTTGTGGTCAAGGAAAAACTTCACTTTCAACAAGTGTAAAACAAGAGTGGTTGTGACGGGTGAATACAAATTTCTTGCAGTAACCAGAGATAAAGATAACAGAAAAACTAAAACACAAGAGCTGTAGCAGAACGTTATATAAAATTTAACATCAGTTTACTTTTCCAATAAACAAGCATATCCAAGCATAAGTCCTAATACCATCTACCAAACAGAATTGAAAAGCATACCGTTTCCTGATCGCCCGCTCTGAATGATGTCCCACGCGCTCCGTGCAACTCGCGCTCGTCGACCGTCGAGACTTCACCCGTACCTCCCAGCCAATGCTAGGGGTACTCTCCTTCCCCCTTAGCCCCTCGAGCCACAAAGGGTCCACACACACTATCCATAGGTTTCGTCTAGCTCTCAGCTTGCCTCACAAGGCCGAGCTACCACTCCTCTCCGAGTTGGGTATCCCAACTCCCACAAGTAAATCAATCAAGTCGATATTCCTACAGCGTAGCATTACGCAAATAGAAGATGATCCTTCATCCTTCTCCTTCCTTTATTTTATAGAGTTTCGAACTCCCTTTCTTTCCTAAAATCTCATTTAATTAAAGTTTTAAAAATAAATTCCTAAAATTTCCTATCCGTACAAGTGTCCCCCATCCCCTACATTCCTCCATAAATTAATTTCTTTAATTGAGTAATTATCTTTATTTCTCTCACCCACCTAGAGTTACTCCTAGAATCACTCCTAGGTGTCCCTAAATTCCCTTACAGGTTTTAAAGGCTTTCCCTATTATGAAATTGCTAATTCAGTTTAAAATAAGAAAGCTCTTTAATGTAGATTATTTACTAAGTTGACTTCCCGCCTTTTTCCCTCAAGTTCCCTTTTTCCTTTTTATGTTACCCCTTTTCCCTAGTTTCCTATTTTTTATTTTCCCTCTTTCCCCTTTTACTTATAACTCAAAAGGTAGGTGTGGAATTTAGCCCCTTTTCCCTTTTATCATTAATTTAATATCTTTTTAAATTATCAAAAGATAAAATAATTAATTCTGTCTTTACATTTTATATCCACATATTTTATTTCTTATGAATAATTTAATTTCTTACTCCCTTCATGTTACAAAATTCTATGAAGATCATAATTATTATTTAAGTGGTTTTTTTTTAAATTTTATTATTTTATTTTATTTTATCTATTTTTTATTTTATTTATTATTATTTTTTTTAAATGTAGACAAAATTTTACCCCTAGCGTAATTGTAGACTTAGAACTTAGATTTTGTACTGAGCAACATTTAATTAGAGAAATTGTTTTAAAATTACTTAACATATTATTCGTCCTAAGGCCATCTAGGTTCATTCCTCTAACATCAGCAATGCGACGTGCCCTTCAAGGTGCACTAGGTGCCCCAAGGGTGCCACTCGCCTCATCTATTCCTTTGCATGGCGTGCCCTTCAGGATGCACGACGTGCTCCAAGGGTGCCACTCGCCTCTCTCCATTTTCTTGCGTGACGTGCCCTTCAGGATGCACCACGTGCTCCAAGGGTACCACTCACCTCTTGACTGACTTGGTAGACATCAATGACCCCTGGAGTCAATACTC
>ML835589.1:24165-35919 GCA_009831015.1 Picea engelmannii | reverse complement strand
AGTAATTATGAATATTGTTGTCATATCAATTGGAAAACAACTGTCATAAAAATTGCAAATCGTGGTCAAGGTAAAGGTAATGGCTGACCAGAAAAGGGTAAAACGTAGTCAATACAACATGCAATCGTTTGTTTAAAATACACAGTCAACAACATATCTCAGTGCAAGAGACTCGTTGTTTAAAGGGAACGCTAGAGAGATATCATTGTCACAAAAACCATAGGTATACGACCACGAGTTTCGCTGGCAAGGGTTCACTAAAAATGTAGGTGTAAAGAACGTATTTCATTGGCATTCAGGGTCACAACAAGAACGCAACCAATATGATGTATCACTCGTCACGTAAACATACACTAAATAGGCAGATTATATGAAGGCTGGAAACACAAACCAGAATGCATTGAGCTCAGTCTAAAAATATTCTATTCTTCTGTCACTATGGGTCTTATGTTTATATGTCTGTTAAGTAAAAAAGAAACTATTAAAGGGGTTGTCGATAACACTATTATAAGAAAAATAATGACATTTCCATAAAAATAGAATGTAGATATATAACCATCTGATAACGCAGACAAAAATAATAACTAATAGTGCTAAAAAAATGACATAGATTTTCATTCTAGAAGGGTAAGTTCATCATCTAAAGCATGGCAAGGTTGCAGTCCAATAAGAGGGTAAATCGTTGACTGTAAAGTGGTAAATCCCAGAGTTTAAAAAAAAACGTAGAAGGTATTAGCGGGTTTTAGAGAGGAATGGTCATGCTAGCAGAATCACTCAATCACAAGAAGGGGCAATGACAATCAATCAACCCAGAACAACAACAGGGGTAGACAGCTGGACAAACCATCCTTAGCTCATCATCCATGCACATAAAAGAAGGGCATTAGGATCTATAGGTCTATTAACACTGAAGTGATGACCGTCGATCTGACTCATGGCCGACTTGTCAGGCGTGCACTGATTATCTAGCGATGAGGACGAAAGATAAAACAAAACTCTTCACATAACCAATAAAATAAACATGACAATCATAACATTCAAGGATCGATCCAAGGGAATCAATTCAAGCAATGAGCGTAATGCTATGATAATATTGAGTTCTCGGTTAAAATGCTAAGTAACCACCTTTATTTACACAATAACAGTACAAAAATGAAAGTGCAAGATCAATAGTAATCTACCATGCAAAATAAAAGCTTGCATACCGTATCCCAAGGTGACAGCTCTGAGTCATTGTCCCGCACGCTCTGTTCTTCTCCCGCTTGTCGACTAATGTGACTTCACCGGTACCTCCCAGCCAATGCTAGGGGTACTCTTATTTCCCCTTAGCCCCTCGAACTGCAAAGGGGGCACACATTCTAAACCAATGAACAACTAGCAACCAGGTCACCTCGAAAGGCTGAGTTACCACTCGTACCCAAGCTAGGAATCCCAACTCCCACAAGATAATTCAGTCAAGTCAAAAATTCCACGGTGTAACATTACGCAAAAAATATCAAATCCATCGTCCTCCTCCTCCCTCCTTTATATAGATTTTCTAAGTGATCCCTTCCCAAATTCACATTTAATTTATTGTTCAATAATTTAATTCAGAAAAATCCTCCCCCATGCACATGTCACCCATCCCCTTCATTGCACTAGAAATTAATTTCATTAATTATTTAATTACTCCTATTTCCCTCACTCACATAAAATAGTTCCTAGAATCACTCCTAGGTGTCCCCATATTCCCTTACACATTTTAATGAATCACACGCTTACTAAATTCCATTTGAGTTCAATTTAAAAAGTTCTTAAACGCAAGGTTCCTTACTAAGTTGGTTATTCTTCTTTTTTCTTATGTTTCCCTTTTTCTTTATGTTTCTCCTTTTCCCCTTAGTTTCCTAATTCTTTTAAGTTCCCCTCTTTTCCCATTTTATCTAAAACTCAAATTAGCAAGTGTAGAAATTACCTTTTCCCCTTTTTCTTTTTAATTAATAAATTTTTAATTAGCATATGTAACAAAACAATCATTTCCTTTTTTTCTTAAATTTTATCCCCCAAAGTAATTTGATTTTTTTATAAATTAATTGAATTTCTTAGTATTATTAGTACGATTATTAGTATTATTTATATATTTATTTTAATATTATTTATATATTACCACAAGTATCACTTAGACCTAGATTTTATTTTCCTAGGCTGGGCGACATTTTATTAGGGAAACTGTTTTTAAATCTTTCTTATCACATTATTAGTTCTAAGGCCATCTAGGTTTATTCACTTATTAGTTAACAATGCGACGTGCCCCTTCAGGATGCACTAGGTTCTCCAAGGGTGCCTCTTGCCTCATTATGTTCCCCTTGCGTGACATGCCCTTTAGGATGGACTATGTGCTCCAAGGGTGCCACTTTACTCTTTTCATTTTTCTTGGGTGACATGCCCTTTAGGACACACTACATGCTCCAAGGGTGCCACTCGCCTCTTGACTCACTTTGTAGACATAAAAAAACCTAGAGTCAATACTCCATGAGGTGATCTTGTGGGAGACTAAGGGTCCCTGAGGAATAAGGCCCCTTCATTATTCCGCACCCCTTAGAATCATCGTGAGCGATTGTCACAGTCTTCCCTCATGACATCGTGGGTCTTCTCGAACTAGGTAATCGTTAACCTACAGTTCGAGCCATGACGAGAGTGCTAGTTGGTTTTGGCAGGGTTCTTGTCCAGGGTTCTTGTCCACACCTCTCCCTCAACATCTCTGGTTGTCGTTCGTGACCCCTCTACTCCACATGTGAGTCTAGTCGGCAAGCTATCGTTAGCATGCATCATCAATGAATCATGTCAGAAATAAAATCCATAATCATAACCTCTAATCGGATGCACATATGTCATATATACAATAATCAAAACCCAATAGTCCTCTCCCTGACTCGATGCAGTGTCCAAGGGTTTCATCGATGCCTTTGCATCCTCGAGGTCCAAAATCCCACACACTCAGGAGAACCTATTCAAAAACACCTGTCTATGTCAATAGAACAAAATAACATGTCATCACATCCATAATGCTTCATAATCATAATAAAACTCCCAATAGTATAATAATTTGGATCACTTGCAAGCACGTTTACTCAAAGAATAAGTTCACTTAGTGTGCGCAAGAGCGAGATGTTATAGGCACTGAGGATCTTGAGAGAGACCGTGTCTGGAGTGCCAGAGTTCAGTACAAATCACCGTGAGGTGTGCAAGGGGTGTGCTCTTGGGATGTACACCAAGATTGTTTTTCCAAGCAGTGATAGTGGAGCGACTGGTATCCCTAATATCATTCATACTGATGTGTGTAATTCTATATATTTTTCATATTTTATTGGGTTCTTGTTTTATGTCTCTTTCATTGATGACTTCTCACAGAAGTCTTGGATTTTCTTCATGAATACCAAAGGACAAGTCTTCCAACAGTTCCAAGAGTTCAAATCTCTTGTGGAGAACTAGATCAGGAGGAAAATCAGAGTGTTGAGATATAATAATGGGGGGAGTATACCTCCAATCATTTCATTTACTTTTGTGCCCGAGAAGACATCGAGAGAGAGTTGAAAGTTCCATACACCCCACAACAAAATGGGGTGGTTGAGCAGAAGAACAAGGATATTGTTGGGGTTGTGAGAGACATGTTACATGATCAGGGACTACTATTTTTTCTTGGGTTGAGTCTTGCAACATTGCAGTTTATATGCAGAATAGGAGTCCACACAGAGTCTTGGGGGACAAGACTCCCGAGGAAGGTTTCTTTGGGAAGAAGCCTAATGTTGGGCACTTTCAGATTTTTGGGTGCCTTACATATTCACATGTCCCTTCTGAGAAGAGGACAAAGCTAGATCCCATGATAGAGAAGGGCATTTTTTTGGGTATAGCGATACCTCAAAGGATTTTTTTGTATACATTCCCTCTTCAAGGAAGACAATGTTGTGACAAGATGTTATATTTGAGGAGGATAGAGCCTTCGGGAGGCCACGAGATATGGAGTAGGGTGAGTAGTCCACTCATCAAACTCAGATGAGTCCTTCATAAAGTACAGTGTCTCAGAGTTCAAGACTACCTGCTTCAAATTCGACAGGTTCACAACAGACAGGGTCACAGACCACAGGTCCTCAGGCTAGTAGTCCATAGGACCGTATTGTTTCATAGTCCACTAGTACACATGCAACCATAAGATCATCTTCAGATTCACATTCTTCAGGTGGTTGGATTGAGGAGGAGGTTTCCCCTCCACATGGCACCACTTCAGAGATGAGGAATCCCAAGTGGCTTCAAGACACTCTAAAGGAAGAATAAGGTTCAATGGGGAATCTTAGACAAGCTGTGAGAGAGAGTAAACCTAGTGAACATTGATGAATAAATGATTCCACCTAGAATGGCATGGATGGCTGAAAAAAATTTCATTGTATATGGTGAAGGGTATTTTACTTTCCAAAGTGTATACAATAGTAAGAACCATGGGCCTCTCAAATCAACTTAAGAGGATCTGGAGTTTTATGCACACAATTGATTGATCTTGTACAACTAAGCCTATAAATCTATATAATCTAATAAATACGTCTAGGTGACTTTAGTGGGGTGATGTATGTTGTGCGAAATGGGTTTTATAAATAGATTAAACTCAAAAAGGTGAATTTATTCTTCATAAGAAGAAAAACACATTCAAAATGTGCAAAAACTGAGTTGGGGGATGAATCAACATATCGACTACTTTGTTTGAGCTTTCTTTCTTATATTTAATAATAAGACATAATGGATGGATGTAAGAGGCCCACTTGAGAGGGAACTACTTGTGCATTTTTGAATGAGAATTCAAAAATATAGTGGGTGATGGTTTATATGCAACATTGATTCCTTACCCAATATATAATGGTGTTAATGCTTGATAGCTTGTACCAAGTCGTATAATTCTTAGTCATAAGTGATGTAGTTCAATTTGTCTTTAGTCTAAAATTTTAAATGCTAAATCATGGGGCGACCTCTTTGTGTAAGCTCTATTCCTATGTCATATTGAGAAGTAGAGGCTTCAATCTCAAAAGGAGATCATAGATCTAGAAGTCACAATGCAAGATATAAACATAAAGATGTCCTAAGCTTTTGGTAACCTTCCTTTGTTGCTTTAGACCATGTGAAGGTAGGCTGATTTTACCACTAGCTCAGGGGGTGGGAGATGTGTGAGAACTGTCTAATAAATAAATAATAGAAGTTGATACCTCCAAGTAAAATTTGTAAAAAACTACTAAAGTTGGAACTAGAAAATAGTAGTATCATGAAATTTTAAAAGATAAGGGAATATGACATCTTTCCCGATGAAATATGCTATGTATGGTACACAGTTTTTCCAAAAAAAAGGAATTTTTATGTTTAACTTAGAGTTTGTGAATGCTCAAAAGCTCTATGACTTGATCGACATTTTGCAAATGCTCACCCCATGTTCCACTAAAAATAAGAATACATCTAGGTAGATAATAACAAACTATTTGAAAAGGGGGGCTAGGGGGTGGTATAACATTGATCAATCACATAAAGGTTGACAAAGCATTGGTGAGATTGAGAGGCATCACCAACCATTCATATGGGAAAAAAATATCTTTGAATGAATTGTTTCATGTGTCCCCAAAATTCATGTGCATTTCATGATAACCTACATGTGGTTGGTCCTTGARCTTTCCCTTGAGAACATCATTGACTCAAATCTATAATTCCAAGTTGTGTGATCCAATGTTTTTCAACAATAACATTTCATATCCCCCCTTGTATTTAATTGACTTGTTATGATTGTTTCTTGACTATAATGCAATCTCAAGTTGAGGATCACCTTCTATAACACATATATTTTCCCTGTTTTCTTTAATTAAGAGAGGAAAAACCATATCTTCTAGAGTTTGTGAAGACATTTTACTAAGAGTAAAAATAAAAATGTGGTAATTAGAAGGTAGATTGTTTAATAATATGGATTTTGCATCCTTTTCCTCCACTATAGCTTTGACTTATGCTAGTTTTTTAATAATATATCTCATATATTTTAAGTAGTTAGACATAGGGGCTTGGCTAGACATATTGAATCTAAATAATTATAACTTCAAAGAAAATTTTGTATTCATAGTTTTTGCTCCAAATAATGAATTCAAATTATCCAGAATTTCCATCTATAATTTGTCCAAATCTATATGATGTAACATTGAATATAAGAAAGAAAGGAAAATAATGGATTTTTCTTTATCATCTTTATTTGCATTACAATAATTTATTAGGATACATGTGTGATTTCTTAGTCCTTTTACTATTTATCACAAGTTTATGTTCATTAACTATATCTAAATTTTTATTTTTCAGGTGTGGAAATTGAAACCAGATTAATTTTCAAATGGTGTATATACGTTTAGTGTCCTAATAAGAGGTACAAAACTAGACATAATCATTTCTCAGGTTGTTCAATGGATTACATATATTTTGGTTTTGAATGGAAATCCCATTAGAAAATTTCTTTGTATGTACTCTTCTCCCTCTTAAACCATTGAGTAGAAATGCTATGATAAGGAGATTCAAAAATTCATTGGTTTAAACCCTTTCTTCCAGTTGTAGTAACTATGAATAGGGAATGAATTAGAGAAAATTATCTCATCAATTTATCTTGATTTTCGTTTCAAAATGCGATGTAGGAAACTTCTCTCAACATTGTTTTTTCTTCAACAATGACTTAATGATTCATGGTAGCTAGCTTTCACTTGCTTTGATGATAATTGTATTACAAACCAGTAACTATGTATTCGATGGTGACTTACTCAACCTCCCTTGAATTGGTGGCTCCCTCAACTTGACCTAATATAGTGACTTCATCGACTTGATACAATGGCAACAATACTTTCCTGACTGTTGGATTGATTTAGTTGGTGGTTGTACCAAATCATAGCGATGACTCCTTTGGTAGGCTATGGATGGTTGGATTTGTCTTATTGATATGGAAAACTTATTTTTATTAATTGATATGTGACCACTGACAACTTTACTCCTAGATTTCACCCAGCAGACGAGTACAAAAAATATCCATTACAATAGAACCATGGCCTTCACTCAATATGGTAGTTTCAATCCCATATGATGGTTTCTTAGTTCACCTTCTACAGATGGATCTTCGCACAAGGTTTCTAGCACGTAGTAGCTAACCATCACAAGAGGATACTTATATGTCAATTATCAAATTTGATTATGGATAGGGTACGATTTTCATTGTGTGGCATTTTTCACATCCAAGTATGAGGGAGATGTATAATTTCTTCAGCGCTCAGCATGGAGTTGACACGTGGCACTTAAAAAAATATTTCAATGTCCTCTATAAATAAAATATTTCAAATTCTATCTTATGTAAAATAATTTATATCACAAAGTAATTAAAAGTTAAAAAAAAATTAATCCCTTGATAGGTGATTTTTACTTTCAAGTATGAGGAAGATGGAATATCTGTAATTTATTCAATGCTTAATATAGAGTTCACAGAATTAAAAAAATATTTCAATATGAACAATAAGCAAAATATTCCAATGTGTGTGTGTGTGTGTGTGTGTGTGTGTGTAGAGATATATAGATATATAATTTTCTAATATGTGTTCTCTACAGATGAAATCCAATTTTGAGGTCATGAAGATTAGTGAATTTGATCATAGAACTTGTGGGTTATCTAGCCCACAAAATGGACTGAACATCATCCATAAAAAAATACTCCAACAATCCCTTCAATGTACCCTAGGTTTAAATGGTAATCTTCTTCATATAACCTCGACCTATGACCAAGATTTTAGAGCATCATCATACTCTTCTTTATTGGAGTGTCGAGCATTTAAATATCCATAGACCATTGTACATTCTATTATCTAGGTTTCGTCATCATACTCCCTCTGATGTGAGTCACTCCGACCATTTCAGACTCCATGTGTTGGTACCCCTCTGATTGGTCAACCATGATAGAACATGAACCACTTCAATGACTTATCTCCAATCAAACACCACCATATGTCCACTTCTTAAACAGTCGATCGGGTTCCCTCCAACTAGATATGCATTGTTTTTTTGGGTCTCTCTTCTTCTAATCATTCTGACCATCTATAACTTTGATATTTGAGACTCTAATGGGTCGTATTTGGAGCATCCTCCCTCGGGATTTCCAATTTGATTATCTTTTATCGGTTATGATAGAATTTCATGGCTTACTTTCTATCCTAGCATGATAGACGGTTAATATTCCTCCTCACTGGAATATTCTTCTCCTCATCATTCATACCTACAACACATGCTTTTTCTGTTCACCAAACCTACAACATAGTTTTATGGCCTCACTCCTTACACATTCTTAAATTCAAATTCACGGGCTCAACACAAGATTTTCAAATTTAACGATGAAACTCAAAGATATAAAAATATGTTATTTCCATTAGTATTTGAACTTGATTACATATTATGGTATCTATGGCTCAGGCCCCCCTCTTGACTAGTTTTAAATTATGCCAGGCTTCTTTCTCAAATGTTGGAAGGATTACATTTATAACAATGAACAATGAAAGGATTAGATCATTCCATATCTGATTGATCCTTAATATCACTCAATAAACATAAATATTGAACCAACTCTATCCTTTTGGACAAATATCGAGGAAATCACATCCTCCTGGTCATGTCAACCTTCTGGAAACTTCAAGATTTCAAATTTGATTTGGGAGGGGGTCAATGCACGTACATCATACTCACATGGTATAAAATATTCATGATCTACTCATCATGTGTCTTCATTTTGTTGGCATGTTTACATGCAGAGTATGATTTTCATTGATGGCAAGAACAACAACAATGATGGCATGGTTAAGGTAGAGTGTGCTTTCGATTGATGGAAAGAACAACAACAAGGATGGCATATTGGCAGCAATGATGGAAAATAGGAAAGAAAATATGATATCATTGGGAATTGTTGTCTACAAGATCATGAGGAATAGCACAAAGTTTCATACAGAGCGCAAGTGTGTGCCAGGGACCAAGTTAACTTCATTTCAAAATATCGGGAGAGATAGAGTTCTAAGAAACACAGACGAGACCCAAAATCATCAGGACTCGTAGAAGGATCAAAGTTTGAGGCCTTTGACACTTATAAATTCTTTCAGTTGGGAGGAAGCGTTAGCTCATGAGGACGAGTGACAATGCCCATTGGATCAGAGTCCAGACAAGAGAAATGAGCACCCATAGAAGAGGAGAACAGATGTTAGCCATTAGATCTGAGTACATGGACCAATAGCCATTGGATCCCAAGGAAAGTGCACGAGAAAAGTTACAAAGTCATCAAAATTGTCCATCGTCAGGGTTGACAGGTGGTAGCAGATCCAAGATTTCAAAGAATTGAACTTCAGAATATTTGCAAGGGGTAGAGTGGTGTCAATCCTAGTCACTGATGCTGGGAAGGACACGTGGCGAGAGATCATCATTTCGCTGACTCGCGAACTAGAAAATTCAAAGGTGATAGTTCTAGGAACTCACGATGTCCAAGTTTGTGATTTGATCTGATCCCTTAGATCGTGGGGAGTTATGGACCGTTATATACAGTGGATTTGCAAGGATGATATGCTAAGTCGAAAATATCCTAGAGACTAAGTCGCAAAATGCGAAATCATGATTTGATCTAGACCGTTGGATTGTGGAGAGTCATGGACTGTTGATCTGATGTAAGTGGATATCAGGAAATAGGGAGTCAAAGAATGGAGGTTCTCTAACCTTCGACATCATGAAATGAGAAGTCTCGATAAAATATGGACCATCGGATCATAGAGGGTTTTGGACCGTTGATTTGGCACAATGAAGAATGAAGTTCAAGTTCTCGAAGAAGAGATATAGACTGTTGAAATACGGAAGATCTTGGGTCGTCGATCGGACAAGAGATGAATCGAAAAATGTGAAGTCCCAATATGTTCTAGGCCATGAGATCAACGAGGATCATGGGTCATTGATCTGGAGCAGGTTTTAGAAAATTGAAAGTCGGGAGAAAGGAGGTGAGTAGTCCTCCAACTTCACGAAATGCGAAGTCTTGATAAGATCTGGACTGTTAGATCATAGAGAGATATGGTTTGTTGATCTGACATATACAACTGAATAGGGAATCGGGAGTTGGAAGAGTCAGATTGGCCTCATGTTCTAGGAACGTTGACTGCATATGAGATGAGGATAGGTAAAGATACATCCACCACTATAGAAGCTTCTTTTAAAGCAAATAAGAATGAGGAATCTGAGCCTGATTAGATTGAAGAAAAATTTGTGAGAAGACTAAAGAAAGGATCAAGAAAGTATCAAGGAAATTTTCCCTTCAAATATTTTGACTGTGGGAAGATTGGTCACTTTTCATCTAAGTGTCCACACAAAAGGAAGGACCAAAACTTTGAAGGTGAAGAGAAGTACAAAGACAAAATATTTGATAAAAAAAATGTTTATGTGTAAACAATGATGACTCTTCAAAAGTCATAGATAGTGACTCTTCCTGTGAAGATAAGGTAAATGACTTCATGTTTATGGAAAAAGAGGATTATGATAATAAAATCATAGGAACTTATGTTAATGATGAAGAATATGCAGTTGACTTGGAAGGAGAGATGATCAACGCTTTGGAAGAGGTTGACAGACTCAGGCTTAAGAAGAGAAAGAAAAAAAAATTGTTGATAGAGTTCGAGAAAGACAGTAAAAAACCTGATGAAGACTTTGTCCTTCTAAAAGTGGAATTATAAGAGACAAAGAAAATAGAGGACATTCTGAAACAACAGTTATCAGAGAATAAGGAAATATGTGAAGCCTTGGAAGAAGAGGTAGTAAAAACTAGAAAAGAAATGGAGAAGTTTAAAGAATTGTATCTCCAAAATCTTCCAAGCATTAAAGCCTCAATAGAACTAAAAGTTGTTCTAAGGAAACAAAGATATCCTTTGTTGAAGACTGGTTTAGGATATGTAATTGGTTCAAGCAACAAACATATAGAATGCAAAAAGCTAGTAAAGATGGTCAAGTTCCAATTTAGCAGACAATCAGACCATGTGAGTACTCTGCCACTAGAAGCTAATAAAGACAAGATGATCCCCAATGAAAAACAAAGACATTAGGAGATGGAGCAACAAATTCCAAGAAGAAGGCCATCCTTCAGGTACCAAAATTTCTTCCATGGTTACTGTTTTTACTTCTCTAATTTTGGTCATAAGATCGCAAACTGTAAATTATGTTTAGAGACATGCGACTGAGGAGGTCAAGAAATAATATACAGACAATGAGTCGACAACTTTTCAACAATCACTTTGTCCTATTGAACAATGACCTTGAATGTTATAACTGTCATAACTTCAGCCACAAAGATGCAAATTGTCATATGAAGAATTACAAAGCAGATCCAAGGATAAAGCTCTTTGCTAGAAATGCCAACACATGGAAAAAGAAAGATAGTGAAAAATGTGGTCTATTACTTTCAACTGAAAAGAAAAATGACTCCTAGAATATAGATAGTGGATGTTCCAAGCACATGACTGGAGACAATGATAAGCTTTTGTCTATGAGTAAAAGAAAAATAGGAAATGTGATCTTTGAAGAAGATTGTAAGGTAAAAAATGTAAACTCAGGACAAGTAGTGGATAAAGGCATAAGGACAGATAATGATGTTGATATTAAATCCTCCCATGCAAGAAAAGAAGAGGTAGAAAAATAATCATGTCATAAGCTAGAAGTAGAAGTTGT
>WSFP011287849.1:0-48145 GCA_009831015.1 Picea engelmannii | reverse complement strand
AAAAAATGGATTTTAAGGAAGTAAAAATCATCTAACTAGATGCATCGGATTATTAACATTTAGAGGAAATATTCAAGAAAAAGAAGTTAGCATCCACATTTTCCCAGATAAGAAGAAAAATCAAATAAGTATGGATTTGACGAATCAATTAATAATTCAAAAGACAAATGTAATCAAAACAAAAGACTTTTTTTTGGCAATAAATATGACATCAAGGACTCATTGTTGACACTCGAAGATTATAAACTCGTATCAAATTTCGAGGTTAAAACTATATATGAAAAATAGGTTGATATTATCCTCGGCTCGACTTGGTTAGAGACGTTGGGTAGCTTAATATTAAACCTTGAGAAAAAAAAATTAATGTTTTCCTACAAGAAGAAAAAAACAAAAGTACATGACATCTCAGTGAAGTCAGATTCAATATCTACGTCAAAAGATATTGATCAGATCTCCAAAATACTATTGTCAGACAAACAACATCCAATACTTGAGATCCAAAAAGAATGTGACAAAATCGTCATAGACAAAGACGCAAAAATTTGTCGCTTAAAATCCCATAATCAAAGTTTACTCACCCAGATTAAGAAGACAAAGAGTGATAAGAAGACGGTAGAGGAAAAGTTAGAACAACTTATCAATAAGGAATCATTGGTAGATAAAGAGACAATGACTGAACCTATGGAACTACAAAAGTCTGCAAATGGAAAAAACTTGATGGTGGGTAAAGCAATTAATACAGACCCAGTCAACCTTACAACTCAAAAGGATCCAGTTGATGTAAAGAGGTCTTCACATGTCGAAGTAGAAACAAGCCAGGGATATGAAGAAGACTCAATTCCAAGTGGTAATCAAGAAGAAGCTACAAGTACACGAAGTAAAGATCAAGTTGCAAGGATGCCTTATAAACATCCTAATCACAAAAATCGATACTTCAACCAATCAATGTATCCACATAAACAAATGACAAATATGTCAAAAAATACTACCTCCATTACAAATGATGCTCAAGGTAGAAGTTATCATGGGAGTCAAAATACATCAAATTGTCTACAAAAACCCCATTGTGCAACAGATCGATTTAAGGTGGGCAAACTCCCTTACAATTCGACAATTCTACGCAGCTCTTAGAAGATCCTATCATTTCAAGTCCTCAACGATCACTAATTCATGAATAAATAATAAGGAGACGATATTACAATCCAGAGAAAGAGATAAGTCTTCCATAACTATTCTTTAAGGACAAAGCATTTTTAAGGTGAAGGCAATGTTATGAACATAATATATAATAACAAATATTTAAATACATTATAATAGTTAATGAATAATTAATGAAGAGACACATTCCCAATGAAAGGTCATGTCTCTTCATGGAAGGGAACCCCTGCATGGGTATATAAGGCCCTCTTTCTTATTGTATATCATCTCATATTCATGTACATTATTATTTAATATATTATCCTTTATGAATTATAACTTGTTGTCCTACCTACATTGGGTATTTACCTGGTGAACCAGCTTGGTTCACCACACGAAGACTCTAGCTCCAAATACATTCCCCCTCACAAAAGGACACGACCACCATACACAAGACAAGATAAGGTTAAGGACCGATGTTTTAAATGTAACGCACCTAATTGGAAACCGGGTCATAAGTGCAAAGACAAAAAGTTTTTTCATTGTGAAATAGACAAGAGTGACAAGGATGAAGAAGCAGGGGACATATCTTCATCTAATGAAGAAACAAATAATGAATACTCATGAAATATCCATGAGTTATGGAATCAAAACGCAAATCCAACACTCTTTGTTGTTGCCATGATGAGTTACTTTCTCAGCCCCAAATTATGAAAGTTTACGGCTATGTTAAGAAAACTAAAGTAACAATGATCATTGATAGTGGCAGTTCACATAACTTTATATATACAAAGATAGAAAGGCAATAAAACATATCCATTCATACTACCTCTGAATTTCAAGTATCCATCCTAGGAAATAGGACTACGTCATGTGATGGGAAATTCCACAAGGTAGAAATATCCATAAGTGGCTACAAATTAAAACCCCCCGTATATGATATGCCAATTGGAGGGGTAGATATTGTCTTGGGGGCCCAGTGGCTAGCCACACTTGGTACCGTTGGATTAAACTTACAAGAGAAATTTATAAGGTTTTATCAAAATGGGGAAAAGTACGAATTACATGGAATTAACTGTCCTCCCCCACAAATAGTCTCGTCCAATAGAATGGAAAAAATGATTAAAAATGGATCCCATCCTTATTTCTTACACTACTATGCAATAGAGGGTACTACTAAAGAGGGAAAAAATGATGATCCCAAATTGGACAAAATTCTTGGAAACCTCAACCCCATTTTTCAAGAACTTCCTTTTGGGATTCCTCCACCTCATTCTAGAGATCACATCATAGAATCAATCCCTAGTTCCGCACCAATTAGAAAAAAAATATTATAGACAGTCGCACCAACATAAGACATAAATCAAGCACTTGGTTCAAGAATTATTGGACTGTGGTGTTATTACATGAATAAAAAGTCCTTTCTCAACTCCGATCATACTTGTTAGGAAAACGAATGGATCATATAGACTATGTATTCATTATCGAGCATTAAACAAAATTACAATAAAGGATAAATTTTCAATTCCAATTGTGGATGACTTATTAGATGATCTCCATGGCGCTAAATATTTCTCCAAGCTAGATCTGAAGTCGGGTTATTACCAAATAATAATTTGAGAGGAAGATGTTCCTAAAACTGCTTTTTATACCCATGAAGGGCTGTATGAATTTTGAGTCATGTCTTTTGGCCTATCCAATGTTCTCGCTTCCTTCCATGCAATAATGAATGATTTATTTCGTCTGTACCTATGAAAGTTTGTACTTGTCTTCTTTGATGATATCCTTACTTATAGCAAGAACTGAAACTCACACCTCAAGCACATTGAGACAGTATTAAAAATCCTTCAAGAGAACAAGTTCTATGCTAACAAATCCAAATGCAGTTTTGGACAAAAATAGATAGCATTTTTGGGACATGTCGTGTCAGACGAAGGAATCAAGGTTGATCCGAAGAAAATTGCGGCATTTACTGAGTGGCCTAGCCCCAAATCAATCACATTGTTACAAGGATCCTTGGATCTTACTGGGTACTACATAAGGTTTGTTCGAAACTATGCACAAATGGTGGCCCCATTAACAACATTATTGAAGAAAGATGCATTTAAGTGGAATGACGAATATGAAGCATGTTTTAGAAGGTTGAAGCTCTTAATGGCATCCACTTCGGTTGTGTCAGCACCATATTTCTCAAAATCATTTGTCCTTGAATGTGATGCTTCAGAAGATGGATTAGGTACAGTACTTTAATTATTAATTTAATAAAATTTAAATATGAAAACTCAATTACTTTCATATATATATATATATTAAAGTGGCATAGAAAATACCTTTCACTTTAAGTTTAGTATACAAATGGATTAATTAACAAGCAATTGTGAGTAAAGGGAAAGGGGAGGTGAAGGAATCACAATCCATTTTGAATAGAAATAATTTTTTTGTGGATTTATCTAGTGAGTGAATTAAAAATTTATGTGATATTTTTATTAAAAAAATGAATGTACCATCTTCAAAAGACGGTGGCCTTACTAGGATTGAATGGGTAGCATAAGATTATTGAATGGGTTGCATAAGATTACATGTTACATTGCAAGCTCAGGGACACCATGGAAAGCAAATCCATAAGCTCACAAGCTCTTTTAATTTGTAGGTTTATATTTTCCATTATCGGCAATATAACTTTCTTTTCCAGTTGCAGATTCTACTATAGGTCATGAACTTTTTTTTACATCTAATTTTGTTATGGATTAGAGGAGAAAATCTTTGATTACATGGAAAATTTTGGTTTGTATCCACGGCAATTCAAATACAACAACCTATAAACCACCAAACCACCTGCCCCAACATTCAATGTTGTGTTTGTAGACGCAGCAATTCAAATCCAACCGCCTACAAACCACCTGTCGCAGCAATGACGCATTTGTTGCAGCATGTGGAATATTCACCGTCGTCTAATAGGTGGTTTGGGTTGTATAAGAAATCAAACCCGTCGGGTCGTAAGTGAGATAGGAAATCATCTTGATATCTGGCTCAACAGAGGGGAAAATGACAATTTTCGTCAGGTAAACAGTGAATGTTGAATGGGGTTCTTAGCGCATTGAATTCACCTGGAAAAGGTGATCCAAGAAAAATTTGACCTAAACTCTCAAGCGTTGGGCTACTAGTCTAAAAAAAATGGCAATCAATATATTTGTTGCTGCAAATAACTTGGATTTTTTTTTATGATTTAGGAGACAATGGGTAATGGAATGAAGGTGGTTTCAAAGATGGAAAAATGGTTTGGTGATCGGGGTTTTTGTGCTATTGATGATTTTGGTCAGTTCAAGGGTTTATCCTCGGGTTGGAAAAAAAGGGTTTTTCGTTGGACTAACTCTTTCTCATTTGATCCAGGTCTAGGTACAACACTCTCTACTCTAGAGACGGGTGAAAAGATCATTTCCCTCAATAATCTATGGGTTGTACCTGGACAGGACAATATATTGGGACAATTTATTCAGTAAGGGTTTTATGAGGCAAGATTTGCTAAGTAAGGTTTTTATGAGGAAAGATTTTCTAATTGTAGGTGGTGACTTGAACTTTAGTTTGAGCAGTGTGGAAGTATGGGGAGATGTGGCAATTATGGATTTCTCTCGAACTATTTTGTCAAGAAACTTGATGATATTTTCTTGTATGAAATAAAGAAAGAAAGAAAGTATTTTTAACATCCACGAGGCTAAAAATAGCCTATGGGATAGATTGATTTTCCATCTGTCTTTTGTATTCGACCCTTTTCCTGTGAATTTTTACAATAACTGCTCCCAGCTTCTCGACAAACTCTTCGCTGAATAGAATATCCCAAGAACTAGCTGCCAGAAAACCTGCATAATTTTCCCTGTTCTCTTTGAAGGCCTCACATTCTAAAATGAAATGTTTTTCTGTTTCCACTTTTCTGGAAGAGCACAAAATACATACTCTTTCCTCCCACATTTCTTTTGGCCTTTTCCAGCACCCTGTTTCACAATGGAGTTGATGGGAATTAGTCCTTAATTGAGCAATAAGAATTTTAGATCTCCAAGAAATATTGGCCCCTATGTATGCCTTTTGTTGATGGTTATGAGTGGGGTTAAACTCTTCAATGTAGTACTTATTCTTTCTCCCTAGCTCTTTCTCCCAAGTGCGTTTGTGGAACTTATCCATAACAAAAAAAATTATCTCTTTACTGTTTGTAGGACACATGCTCAAGCAAATGCCCCATTTACTAAAGACATAATTTGCCTCATAGAAACACATGAGCATGAAGGGTGCAAGACACCTTTGTTTGAAGGGTATTGGAAGATAGCAATGTGGAACAAAGCAGCAGGGAATGGCAAAGGGCACGAGGGTATCATGGTATTAGTAAGAGAAAAAGAAGTTCATTTCATTCAGCTAGAAAAAGAAGACCCAAATAAGCAATTTGTCTGGCTTAAAATATCAGAAAATGGAAATCAAATCAAAATTGCAGCATGTTATTTTGCGTCGTAAGTTTCAAAAATCTACAAAAGTAGAGGGCTTGACCAAAAAGATCCCTTTGCATCCATAAACACAGATATTACAATATATTCTCAACTAGGTGAAGTCCTTATAATGGGGGATTTCAATGCTAGAAATGCAGGTGAACAAGCTAGCATTCTTTGTTTCAAAGAAGACAGTGACCCTATCTGTCTTTTAGAGCCCGAGAAAACACAACTAACATGGACAAACATGCGTTGGAAGAGTTTATAAAAGGATCAATCGATTCTTGTTTAGAGATGCTTTCGTGCAATATTCTCATAATTAGACAGTGGATAGATTTGGGAGGGGAATCTGATCACATGCCAAAAAAAATTGGAAATTGTAAAGCCCAGGTCAAAGCCACCAAGCCCTGAGGAGGACTATATTGATTGGGTGAACGTTGCTTCGAATGGGTTTCATGGTGACTCTTACTCGGTTGCACTTAAGTTCCTCAAAAATCTCAAGACTATAAAAGATTATTTTGAATATTGAAGCTAGGTTTGAGGAGATGTACATATATGATTTAACAGGTCAAGGCTAATGGGTGAAAAGTTAGTTTCCTTCAATTCCATGTTCATAGCTTTAATTCCTATTCTTGTTCCTTTTGATCAATACAGGGAAATATTTGTGTGCAGTTGCATCTACAAAATCATCACAAAAGTGATTGCAATGATAATTAAAAGGGCGTTATGGAGTTGATTTCCAATGAACAATTTGGGTTCTTGCTGGATAGATAGATTAGTGAGGCCATTGGAGTGGCTTAGGAAGTGCTCCACTCCATTAAAATTAAAAAAAGTATAATATATCTTGTGATAAAGTTCGATCTTTCAAAGGCATATGACCAGTTTAGCACGATGTATATGAGGATTATGATGTTGCATTTAGGTTTTTGTTAGCCTTTTGTAAATTGGGTAATGAGTTGCATGACCTTGCTCTGTAGGGGCTCATACATGAACATCCCTTGGCAACCCCTTTTATTTATTATTGTGAAGAGGGACTTAGCCAAGGAATGTTGGAGGAAAAAAGAATTGGTCAATTTAAGGGGATCTACATAGGGGGTAATGTTTCTCTTTCCCTTATTTTGTTTGTTGATGATATATTGTTTTTTTGTTATGGTTCTAGAGGGATGCATTAAAGATAAAAGAGATACTAGATTTATATTGCAAAGCTATAGGCATGATGACAAATGTGAAAAAGTATTCAATCTCTTTTGTTGGGATTGAAGAAGGGGAGTTTCCCTTTTATGCACAATTATTTCCTTTCTAGCAATTGGAGATTGATAATGGGCTCAAATGTTTGGGGTCTATGCTCAAGCCAAACGTATATGGAAAATATTATTGGCTCTACCTCATAGTTAAAGTAGAGAAAAGACTTCATGGGTGGTGTAATAGATGGCTTTCCAAAGGTGGTTAATTAATTTTGGTTAAATCGGTTATAGAGGAAATTCCAATTGATTGGATGTCATTAGCCTTAATTTTAAAAAGATTGCTAGAGGAAATCAAGTATCTTAGCTTTATATTTTTGTGGACAAGGAATATGGATAAGTGAGCTTTTGCTTGGGAAAAGTGGACCCAGATTGCTTTACCCAAGGAATAACGTATTTGGGGGATAAAAACTATCCATCTATTTAGTAAAGCTCTTGCAACAAAATGCATCTAGAGATTGATAGAAGGAAAAGGATTATGATGTCAAAGTCATCCATCAAAAATATATTCAGCCAACATCGATGGAGGAATGGATTTGTTCACCAATTAAAAAATGGAAAAATGATTCAATCACATCGAAAGCTATAATCCTTGTTTTTCCTATTATTAGTAGTGCTCTGATGTAGTAAACTTTGGTAGATATAAGAGAGAATATATCCCTTAAATTCATAATTAAACCTGTGTCTTCATGATGCTATTGATGTTTCCTAGTGGCTTGGTGTGTTTATGTGTGATGTCGATGTCACTAGGGGGGGCGGGGGGGTCTACATCATTTTCATGTGGTGTATGTGTGATGAGGAACACACTTGATGATTGGATGGGTTGAAACTTTATTATGTCCCTTTCTATTATGATTTTTTATGGTGGAATGATTCGTGTTTCCTTTGTGAGATTTTTCTAGGTGATATAACTTAAAAATGTAAGATTTGTTAGACATCACCTATGAGGGAATGTGTTTAATGATGTTAGTACCCTCATTGATGTGTTATTTCCTAAGTTTGAGTTAGATCGGAGGTACTACATATGACACATGTAAATGAGAGAGAGTGGAAGGGACAATTGTAAGTTTTAAACCTTTTACATTAATGCAATGCACACATGGATTCTTAACACAGAAAATAAAACAATTGCAATCACATATATACATAGAGATTTACCCTGGAAACCCAACCAGAAAAACCAACGACCTGCTTTAGAGTTGCACCTCTAATTCTATTCATATCCAACTTCAATGTTTACAATACAATATATAGGATCCCTTGGCATCCCAAAAACCCATAATCCATTGACTTGGATTAGATTACAACCTTAATTCCTTAACTATAATTAGAAAACCATGGGATGAAATACCATGCATCATTAAACTGCCAAAGGCAAAAAACTGCCCTCGCCAAAGGTGAAACAAAACCTGAAATTTTAGTGAATAAACTCCAAAAACAAATTTTGATATCTCTGCCTCCAAAACCCCTAATAGAGGGACCCACAATCATGCAAATAATATAACACATACCCAACATTCTCCCACTTATTGTTTTATTTGCATACAGGGGTCATGAGATTTCATGATCAACAATCCAAGGTTTAAATGTCCATTGATTCTCTACACCAAGAGAACTTCTTAGTGCTCACATACTTTGTTAATGAATCAGCAACATTATTCAAAGTGTCCACCTTCACCAACAACACCTTCTCTTCAACTATGTCTCTGACAAAATGGCATTGAACATCGATATGCTTTGTCTTAGAATGATAATATGGATTCCTCGCCAGGAAGATTGCACTCTAATTGTCAATATCTATCCTTACAACTTGTTGTACCAATCCAATACCTGAACACAATCTATGTAGCCATATTGTTTCCTTGTTTGCACGAGTGGCTGCCATGTATTCAAATTTTGCAGTTGAGAGTGCCACTTCAGACTGTCTTTTGTTCATCAAATCGATTGCTCCTCCAAATAGGTTAAACACATACCCACTTGTAGATATTCTACAATCCAAATCTCCAGCCCAGACTGCATCAACAAAACCATTTATGTCCAACATTATGTCTAATCCTGGCCTTCCTAGGTAACGTAATCCATAAGTAGCAATGCCACGCAAATACCTGAAAACTCTCTTTATTGTTTCCTAATTCTCTTTCCTTGGTTTTGACATATACCTGCACAAAACTCCCACTACATGTGCAATGTTCAGTGTAGTACAGACCATTTCATACATCAAACTACCAACCACACTAGCATATGAAACATCAAGCATGTCATCTTCTTCTTCTTGTATCTTTGGACACTAGTCTACGGACAAATTTACACCTATAGAAATAGGGAGATTGATAGGTTTACATTTCTACATATTAAACCTCTATAATATTGACTCAACATATTTTCTCTAGTTTAACCAGATTTTCTTGTTTGCATGGTTTCTTTTAATTTCCATACCCAAAATAAAATTTGTAGCACCAAGATCTTTCATGTCAAATTTAGAGGACAACTGAGTTTTCACATCCTAGATAATTTCCTTGTTGTTTCCTATGAGAAACATATCATCCACATACAAGACCAAATAAATAAGGCGATCACCTACTAATTTGAAATACACGTAGTGATCGACTTTTCTTTTTGTGAAGACAAGTCCCAATATATAAGTATCAAAATTTGTATACCACATCCTTGGTGATTGATTTAACCCATACATGGAATTTTTCAACCCGCATACCAGCTCTTTATTTCCCTTCACTACAAAGCCTTCTGGTTGCTTCATGTAGATTTCTTCTTCCAGATCCCCATCTAGGAATGTGGTCTTCACATCCATATATTCTACTTCAAAACCAAAAGAAACATCAACAGATAAAATAAATCTAATAGAAGTTAACTTGGAAACAAAAGAAAAAAATTCACCAAAGTCCATTCCCTCTACCTGGGAATAACCCTGTGTTACTAACTGATTTTTGTATTTATCTATTTTTCCTTATCCATTCAACTTCTTCTTAAACAACCATTTCCTACCAATGCGATTTCTTCCAGTCGGCAACTCCACCAGATCCCAATCCTCGTCCTAGTTCAAGGTTGCCATCCTATGAATCCACTGCCTCCCTGAAATTTCTAGGATCATCATCAGTAATAAACAAACAAAATTTGAATGGAAATCAAGTGGAGTATACCTTTTCAATTTCCTTGTTTCTAGAACCAGTCTCCTCAGTAATGGTGTATGAGGCTCTTCTTCTATCCATGTTCTTTTGTAGAGTCTGATTCATTATTCTTCAATTTAAACTCTATTTTACCAGTACTGGAGTATGAGGCTCTTCTTCTTATCCATGTTCTTTTCTAGAGTCTGATTCATTATCCTTCAATTTAAAATTTATTTTCTCTGGTACTTCCTCCCTTGGTAGGACTTTTTATTTGACAACATCTTTGTTTTCTCTAAATACCACATATTGGCTATACACTACCTTCTTATTTTCTTGGTTACAAAGCTTATAACCTTTCAGGCCATATTTATAGCCAATAAATATACACTTTTCATTGTTTTATCTAGTTTACTCCTATTTTTATTTGGAATGTGTTCATAAGTATCATAGCCAAAAACCCTGAGATGTGTCAGAGAGGGTTTCTTACCATTTCATACCTCGTGTGGAGTAAATTCATCCAACGTTGATGAGGGTGATCGACTTACTAGGTAACATGTAGTTTCCACTACCTCTGCCCATAATTCTTGTCCCAACCCTGCACCATTGAGCTTGCTATTTTCTCTTTCCATCGGCATCATGTTCATCCTTTTTGCAACTCCATTCTGTTGAAGTGTGTGTTATCCCCATTTTGTGGGATAACTAAGGAGATGATTCTCGAGGCCCTCAGATCATAGATATGGAGTGATGAGAGACCACATAAATAGTAGTGTCCACTTGCAAACATGGAGGCTCGCTCAATCACTACAATTTGGATTCATTTTCAGCACATCCACCACATTAGCTAGCTTCTATAAGGCATATGGGTCGTGTTCCATGCGATATAAGTCAGGTATTGTGATAGGACATTGTTTAGTGGACAATTTTGGAGGAACAATCCTAACTTGGGCTTCCATGGGGATTGAATCCCACAAGTTGGATGCCAAGAACTCTCATGCTATATCATGATGACTTGCCTTTGGAGGCTTAGAAGACACCTTGGAATACATAACCTATCTCTCACATGCCAAACGAATTGCCTAGGATGGGAAAAATGTCACTTCTTGAGACTTGACGTCACCCAGGGATAGGGTTTGTGGTGATGGAGGTATTTCGCATTAACACTTGGCATGATTTGACTGGAGGAGACATGGATTGACCCTAGCACATGAATAAGAGGCTCTAGGAGCCCCAACGACCTCTGTTTTCTTCTCCAACGACTTGCTCGAAGTGTTAAAACGTCCCTTAAAGGGGTGACGTCATCTTGTTTTAGGGTTTCTAATGTATTAAAATGAAAATTAAATATTATTATTTAGTTTCCGGGGTAAGATAAGGGTTGTTGACCCCTTATCTTATGTTTTACCCTACCTAAGTGGACAAACTATGTTTTAAACTTTTTGTATAAATAGAGATCATGTGAATCTCATTTCATAACATAACTCTCCCATTGTGAGAAGGACTTGGATGAAATTTTTTGCTATTCTTGGGCAGTATGGTGTTTTTCTCTTGTGAAATTGTATTTTGGTGTTATATTTTGGTGAATGGATGAGAAGAAGTGATGTTCACATCTTGAAGGCTTACTCTTTGTTGTTGGATGATGGTTTGCATGGTGAACTAGGGTTTTAACATCTCTTTGCTTGGAATTGGTAAGGAAAAATATGCATACATTAGTGCTTTCTTGATCATTATTGGTTATTGTTGGAGGATTATGTTGGATACACCCTCCATTAATACTTCATCTTCTTGTTAAAGTTATAAGTCATTCTTGAACAAGGGTTGCTAAGATAAGTACAAGTGTGTATGCCCTCCTAAATTGACCCTAAGTTGGTTGGCATACCCTAGGGAGTAAGAGGATTTACACCCTTAGGGATCTTTTTGATCCAACTTGTGCTTTAAATACCCTAGTAACTTGTTTTTCAACCATCGAAATTTGCCAAGAGTTTACCACATTTATCTACTTGGTCTAGCGCAACTTTTGGGTGGATTCTCTATGAGTTTTGGGGGTTGAATTTGTTGTTGTAACAAGAAGTTTTATATAGACATAAATCTGAAAAATATCTCTACAAACATCTTTTATTACAACCTTGTTTCATTGCTAAAGTCATGTGCTCTCATAATTGAATATCACTAGTGTTTATCTAACTTATCTCTAGCATATTTCAATGGACTTTTAGAAATTGTTTGGAACCTTAAATAATTATTTCTTTGTTGAAATACATTGTTTTTTTATTTTTGCAATTAGGAACAACAAGATTAACTTGCTTGTCCACCTAACATTATACATATATGCTTGGCTTGTTCTTATGTCTCGGGTAGGTACAACATTCTTCACAGTTGTTCTTATCTCTTGGAAACCATTGGCTACCACTTAGACACTTTCCCAATCCTTGTTGCATATTCTACCTTTACCTATGGGGGGGCCTTCCTTCATCACTTCACTTTTCATCTCTTTCCCTCGAGGGTCACCGGGATTCCCCCCTTGAGTATTGAAATATCATAATTGCAAAGAATATTCTAATTATAATTGAGTTATTATTATATAGATCAAATCTCATTTTTTGGATTGATCATGTTGGGTCTTGTATAAGACCAAACCCCGTCTTGTGGATTGGTCAAATCATATTCATATGGTGGTATTTGAGAATTCGGCCCCTAGGCTTTATTAAAGTGGTTTTAACCACTATTGGAAGAAGTCAACCCTGCTTGGTGAAGAGACATAACCCTAAGTGCCCCCTCAACTAGTATAAATAAGTGAGGATGGAACTTCATTCACTCACTCACACACACTTCTAGTGCACATCTTTTGAAGGTAGTTGTAGTTGCAAGAAGAAGGGGAGAGAGGTGCATGCTCAATCCTAGGTTATTCTTGGCAGTTTGGTCTTAGTCTTGGCATTGTATTGGCAATCTATTATTGAGGAATTTTTTGTTGGGTTTTCTCCCCCATGAGGGTTTCCCAAGATAAAATTTTGTGTACCTTGTGATTGTGTTTCTTTCAGTGATCCTCCTTATGCTGTTGTTTTGAAAATGCATTGAATTCTCTAGTAAATTGAAAATAACTTAATAACATCTTTAAATTAACATGGTATCAGAGTTTGATTGAATAGAGAATGTTTCACTAGGTATTCAAAAACGTCATTATTGGCGCACAAGGAAATTAGGGCTTCTTATTAAAGAGGAATGTTTGACCAAAAATCATCTAGGGAAGTGTGCCCTAGACTAGCGCATCTTTTGGAAGCCTTGGCAAATTGAGTGCACCTTTTTAGTGGCCAGATTCTCCAGAAAGTCAAACCCTCGTTTTGACTAGTACCAGAAAACCAGGAAACCAGAACTAGTACCAGAAGTACCAGTCTAGATTTTCTCAGGTCAAGTTTCAAGGGGAAAACTTGAAATTTTCTGAAACAGTTGGCTCTAACAAACTCACTCCAATGCAGTACATCTAGTCCCTGGATCAGAATTCCAAAATTTGAAGTTTGAAAAATTAGGGTTTCCTCATAAAACCCTAAGTTGTAGTACTAGTTGTAGTTGCAGTTGCAATGTCGGCCCCTTCATGCTAGTTCCTTCATGCCAGTTCCAGCAACAGTTGTAGTGCCAACACCATTTGCAGTGAAAGTTCTTGTGAAGTGTTGGGACTGGATTTTATTGTCCTAGTGCGCCTTACCCTAACAAATATCCAGCTAACTTTAAGTTACAAGTTGAAGAACCTTTGAAGTTTTAAAGACTTGTTAATTACCATTGTTGTCGGATGTTGCCACTACCTGATAATACTGTCAAAGGTATGTACTTACATATGTTCAAACTGTATCATTATTCTAAAGGGTATTTGTAGGAGAAAAGATATTTTGTCTAAATATCAAATCGTAGATCCAGAGGGATCTCAGATCCAACACATTGAGAGGAATAATGCACCCCAGGTTTGATTATATTGATATATATCCATTTGTTATGACAATATTTTGAACATATAGGTTGTATTTTGAAGTTATGACCATCATACTAACCCTTGGTCAAAATTGAATTCAAGGTATTAGATTGAGATTAGAGTTTATTTTCTAACTTAGATTTCTATCAAGATAGCATATTGTCTTAGTACAAAGGACGGGTTGAAGAAAGCACTTGTCATGTTGAGTGAAGGAGACTTAGAAGAAAAGAAACACACTTATTCTTGAGGACAAGACTTCAGGTTCCAGATTTGATTAATTAAGTTGATAAGATTCAAACTTGCACATGACAAGTTTTGATAACTACCTCATTACAAGTAAACACTATAGTTGAGATAGCGGTCTTTGAAAAGTATTATACATGGTAGCATGTGAGCATATTGAGATAAATGCTTGTTGTAATCAATTACCAAATATAACTAGCATCTCCTCTAGGAGAAACTTCTTGTTTTCCCCTCCAGGTTACCATGGAGGAATGATTGATCACAACACTAGAAGAGTGTTTCTCTCATTATTATATTTCTTACCTTTAACCCTTGTTTCAGGAAGGTCACGAGTGATATTTCTAAAGGAGCTATTGTGACGATTTCTCTCGCTATTTCTTTATTATTATTAAAAAGAGTATTATTCTTATATGTTGTTGTTCTTTTTCCGGGCAGGTCACAGGTTCCCTAAAGAAGCTATAGTGACGGTTGGAGGAGGCAACAGATTAGATGAGACATGAAGCAGACTACGTACATGACTGTATACATTCATGTACCAAAGAAGATGAAGAAGAAGCTATTTTTTGAGATACAAAGTATCTCATATGGAGATTGATTGTAATGAGCAGAAGGCTCCAAAGATGACCGAACTTTAGAATAGAACTCACAGTAGACTTGGTCAATGAATAATGAAGCCACCTTGATAGGAAGAAAAATTTTGTTTGATGTCTTACTCAACTTTTCATAGTAAGACTTGGTATTCAACACCAAGTATATCTTGTAGAGATGATGAATTCCTTGTATACTTAGAAGAAATCAAGACTGAGAATGAGCCTGATCTCCAAGAGGATCGGATGGGAAAAAGAGACATTTTTCTAGGATTGGTTGACAGATGCCATAAGTTGAGAAGACTAGATTGTATCTTTATAGACCTCTAGGAGACATAAAATATCCTAGGAAGATTCCCTTGTTTCAGTGACAGAAAAGGAAGCCAGTCAAAAGGACTGGGATATGGATTTTGTCTTGAGACTAGAAAGGAAGTCAGTGATGACTTCCAAATATTGATCTAACAAATCAAGCATGTTGTAGATAATAGTACAAAGCCATAATTCTGTCGAGAGGATTCTCCCAGTAAGAGGGAGAAGACTATGACGAGACACTTACTCCAGTGATCGAAGAAATAGTTCCAGTATTTTGATACAATATGAGTTTCAGGGGGAGCAGTCCATGTATTTGAGATTGATTTACCTCCATGAAAGAGAAAAAGATACCTTCAGTATCAGTTATTGAGCCACTCTCAGATGAATTTGTTTCCATGATAGAATAGAGGAGCTACTACCAGAGCTCTGAAACTATAGTGAGAATAGAACAAGTCAATAGCAGTTGCAAGTGCAGAGTCCGGGTTCCATAAGGAATAGTTGCATAGAGAGTAAATAACATACTCTCAAACAGATAGTGTTTTGCAAATGCACATAGAACTAGCACATGATTGTGCAGAATGAGTTACAATTTAACAAGTGTACCAGTTTGGTACAATGTGATGTGAAAAATTGGTTTCAAAATACAAGATAGAAAGACTCATGTCTGTAGGTTGAAGAAATACATGTACGGGTTGAACAAGCTCCTAGAGCTTGGTATGGTAGAATTAATAGTTTCCTGATGAGCTTGGACTTTACCAAGAGTAAATTTGATTTTAACCTTTACTTCAAGGTTATGAATGATTAGCCAGTTATATTGCTATTGTATGTGGATGCCTTATCTGTAATAGGAGAAGAAAATATCATCACAGATTGTAAGAAGAAGCTCATTGCAGAATTTGAGATGAAAGACCTAGGCCTGATGCATTATTTATTAGGTCTTGAAGTTTGGCAGAGCCTAGAGAAGATCTTCCTTAACCAAGGGAAGTATACAGTTGAAATATTGAAAATGCTTGACATTTTGGAGTGTAAATCCATGAACACACCCATGGAAACAAAGTTGAAGCTCTTGTTTGATACTTCGTCAAAATTGGTTGATGCTACACTAAATAGACAGATTATTGGTTTGTTGATGTATATGATGAATACCAGGCCAGATATATTCTTCATTTTGAACACCTTGAGTCAGTATCTGGTAGAGCCCAGACGTGTTCACCTTGTAGATGCAAAGTATGTGATGAGATACCTTAAGGGTATGTTCGATTATGGTCTCTATTGTACTGGAGATAATGACTTCCGACTGTTCGGTTACACTAATTCAGATTGGTCTGTAAGTGCTTCTGATAGAAAGAGCACTTCAGGATGTTGTTTCGGTCTTGGGTCAACCATGACTTCATGGAAGAGCAGGAAGTAATCCAGTATTTCTCTCATCATGGAAGAAGCAGGATACATTACATCATGTTCCTCCAGTTGTGAATCCATATGGATTCGGATGTTGTTGAAAAGTCTATTCGGTCTAGAGATGGAAGCCACCGTGATTCTATGTGATAACCAGAGTTGCATAAAGATGACGAAGAACCTAGTGTTCCATGATAAGTCGAAGCACATAGAAATTTGGTATCACTACATTCGTGATATGGTGCAGAGGGGAGTTGTAAAGCTCCAATATGTTGGCGCAAATGATCAGGTTGCAGATGTGTTGATCAAGCCTATGTCTCATGTAAAGTTTGAATACTTTTGAGACAGGCTTGGTATAGTCTGAAAGGAACTCCCTCAAAAGGGGGAGAGATGTTTATGATATTATGGTATCCTGACCAACAACAGGTAGCTTCATTAGGATTTTATATCCTAGAGGATTGATCATCCCTGGGAATATCACGAAGGTCCGATAAGGACGGTCTGTTAGAGTACATGTGCATGTATATGCCAGCTATGGTCAATAAGCGGTATCTTCGTTAGGATTTTATATCCCAAGGAATCTTATGATTCATGGACAGATCCTGGAGGTCTGGTAAGGATGTTCTATCAAGATAGCACGTGGTAGCTCCGTTAGGATTTTATATCCTAGGGAATCTTATGATTCTTGGGAAGATCCTGAAGGTCTGGTAAGCATGGTCTGTTGCACCTGCCTCATTTTGTTTTCATATGTTGATGATGTTGTTGTATCATCCTCATGTTGTTGTTGATGATGTTGTTGTTGATGATGTTGTTGTCTCAACCTCATGTTGATGATGTTGTTGTCTCAACCTCTTGTTGATGATGTTTTTGTCTCAACCTCATGTTGATGATGTTTTTATCTCATCCTCATGTTGATGATGTTGTTGTTTCAGCCTCGTGATGATGATGTTGATTGATTGAGCCTCATGTTGTTGATGATATTATACCAGCCTCGTGCTATTGATGATGATGTAACAGCCTCATGTTGGTAAGATTGTAGTTCTAGCCTTTATGTTATTGATGATGATGTGTTAGCTTCATGTCGATGATGATGATGATGATGTTATTCCATCTCCATGTTGTGAATGATGATGATGATGATGATGTTATTTTAGCTCCATGTTGTGAATGATTATGATGATGCTACTCCAACTCCATGTTGTGAATGATGATGAGAAAAACTTATGATGATTTGTAGATATGCTAGTCAATGTTCCAGATGATGATGATGTTGTTTCCCTCTCTCTCTCATGATGATGTTGTTTCCCTCTCTCTCTCATATGATGTTGTATTGGGTTATGTCAGTATAATACGATTTTTTTTAAGGGGGAGTGTTGAAATATTGTAACTGCGAAGAATATTCAAATTATAACTGATTTATTATTATATAGATCAAATACCATTTTGTGGATTGATCATGTCGGGTCTTGTATAAGACCAAATCCCCTCTTGTGGATTGGTAAAAGCATATTCATATGGTGGTATTTGAGAAGTCAGCCCCTAAAGTTCATTAAAGTGGTTTTAACCACTATTGGAAGAAGTCGGCCCTACTTGGTGAAGAGACATAACCCTAAGTGCCCCCTCAGCTAGTATAAATAAGTGAGGATGGCGCCTCATTCACTCACTCACACACACTTCTAGAGAGATCTTTTGAAGGTAGTTGTAGTTGCAATAAAAAGGAGAGAGAGGTGTGTTGAGCACTCAACACACCCTAAAAAGTCTATGTCAAATTTTACTTTTGGGTGCCACTTGATCTTTTTGCATTATATGATTCATCTTCATTGTGAAAAAATGTTGTGTTTGCTTACCATTTTTGAATCTCAATAAGTCTTTAAAAAAATTTCTTGAATCTTTGAAAACCCATAACTTAAAAGACTAACATTCAAATAAAGAATCGACATCCAAAAAAATTCTCCGACGCGCTCAAAGATTCAGTATCGAGAAGAATTAAAAATGAAAGAAAATCACTCGAAAAAACCGCAGTCGCCGAACGTTGATCTTCATCGGCATCGGAAAAAGGAAGATTTATTTCGCGAAAAGAATTACCCAAGGATATCGTCGATCGCGAATCCTCGAAGCATTTTGTCATAGGAAAGTTTTGAGAAATCAATCCTGTAGAAAATGTGATAGGTTGTTCCCCAATCGTTGACCCCCGATACCTTTTCGGCATCAGCAATCCTAGGTTTATTTTAACATGCGCATCTTGTTGAGAACCCTGGGTTAGTTTTGTCACATCAGCACCGTACGATGAAATCGATCGGCGTCGGAGGTTTTTTACAGAAAATATCAACGAAAACATACATCGCACATTGTCGATCTCCAACTTGCCCACTAGGAAAGTGACACGATTGGACGTTTTAACGCTAGATACGTTTAGATTCAACACATTTAAGGGACCAATTAATTCCAAATCTCACATTAGTTGCTAATTCGTGCGTGAACAAAAGGACCATTTGAATTTACCGATACAGCACATCACCCTCTGCGCCTCCACCGTCAACCCACGATGAATTGAACTACAGAGATTCGGCGATAGATTTCGTCTGATTTTCACTCATAACCTGAATTAATTGGTTGAAGCGACACGATAGGTTCTTCCCCGTTTAAATTCTTTTGAGTTGTTCGTGAACAATATCATCATACGCAAAGAAGTTCAAAGCACCCAGAGGAGAAAGACAAGCAATTCATAAAAATCTTCCAAGATCCCATGCATATTAAACAACAGGTTTAGCAAGTGTTACAGGTATGTACCAGTCTGTGGAATTTTTTATGCTTGACTTCATACATTTATATTCGATATTTCTCTATACGCACGACTAAAGGATTGATTTTGGTTGCAGGAGTGATGCCTCCAAGAAAACCGAACACTAGGCGATCGTTGAGGGAGTTGAAGGAAAAGGAACCAGAGGTGGGAGAAGGCTATTCCCTAGCGATCGCGAAACAATTGGAATTTGCCCCAATACCAGAACTAGTCATTAGGACATCCACCAAGAATATTTTTGCTCTAGATCAAGTAAATGAAGATTCTGGATGGGAGAATGAAATGGCATTATGGTGTGGTGAAGCGTCATACATATCCCCAGGGAAAGAATCTTGGTATGAGAATTTGACTTATCTCCTACACCATGGGACTTGCCTAGAAAATCTCAACCCTAGGGAAAGGAAAGCTCTCAGGTTAAAATCCACACAATATCACCTCATAAACTTGGTACTCTTCTGAATTAATTATGACAGGGTACTTTTAATATGTCGCGAACGTGAAGATGTGGACAAAGTTCTAAAGGAACTCAATGATGGCCCTGTCGATGGACATTTTGCAGGAAACACCACCACTCATAAGATGTTGAGAGTTGGTTATTATTGGCCCAATTTGTTCAAGGATGCTCACACATACGCTAGGAACTATAAGACGTGCCAAATAAGTGTCGGGAGGGAAAAGAGAGTAGCAGTTCCACTCCAACCGGTGACTATTTCTAGGCCTTTTGAGCAATGGGGGTTGGATATCATAGAAGATATTACACCAAGATCTTCAATACAACACAAGTACATACTTACTGCCACCGATTACTTCACGAAATGGGCAGAAGCCATTCCTCTAAACTATGTAAATGAGAAGGTGGAAATCCAATTCATAGAACAACAACTAATCACAAGGCTCGGTGTCCTTTATGTTCTTGTTTTCAATAATGCAGCTTATTTTTCTTCCACCTTGTTGACAGAGTTCGCCCTAGACAAAGCAATCATAATCAGGTACTCTGCAAATTATTATCCACGGGGAAACAAAGTGGCAAAATCAACTAATAAGAACCGAGTGAAAATATTGAAGAAGACGGTTGCAGACAACCAGAGGAATTGGCATAATATACTTGATAACGCTTTATGGGTTGATAGGGTCACACCCAAGGAAACTATAGGAAATTCCTCGTACTTTTTGGTATACGGGTAGGAAGCCATTCTCACGAACGAGTTTTATCTTCAATCTCTTCAACTGGCCCAAGATTCTGGAGAACAACCTTCATCAATCATACAACAAAGAATTGACACTCTACTCATGCTGGAAGAAGAAAGGGAAAAATATAAATCAAAATTCATAGCCCACCAACAAATAGTTAAAATATGGTTTGACAAGCATTAGGCTAAAGAGAAGAATTTTGAAGTATGAGACTTAGTCCTAAAATGGGAGAGAGAAAACGAGCCTAAAGGCAAGCATTCTAAGTTTCAAAAACTATGGCTTGCACCTTTTCATGTTGTTGAGAAGATTGGGGCAGGCATTTATCGGTTACAGAATCTGAGGGGGGGACCTGATGCCCTCCCAGTAAATTCCCAAGCCCTAAAATGATATTTACATTAAAAAAAAAAAAATTATTATTATTATTATTTTATGTTTTGTGTGCGTGTTTTCATGATTTTAGTCTTAGCTAGGTTAATTGTGAAATGCATTTTTTGTTGTTTTCTTTTTTCTATTTGGAATTCTGCGCTTTTGAAGATTGTGCGTAGAAAGAAAATGGTTGACCTCAAATCATGTGACATAGAAAACTCTCTTCCTAATTCGTCGCTCACATACAAACACGAGAGGCGTTGGGGAACTTGCAATTGCTTCGAAGGGCTCTCTATCTAACCTGCGCAGATGAACAACTTTGGAGAAATGTCAGAAGTGTCGGATTAGTGGTTTGGTAAGACCTTAAGGTAAAGAAGGAAATATGAAAAGGACTACATGAACCCCGAAGATAAAGCTAGCAAAGGATCCACCTTAACCACTTCACTCTACAAAATAAACAGACATCATCCTCTCCCACTCGCTCAGGGAATTATATCAAAATAAATTGACTCTATCAAATGAGTGAACAGTAGAAGAGGGTATGCATATATCTTCGTCGGGGCTATGGACACTCGCTAGCAGCGGAGCAAGGTCTTTGATGTCGGGGTGACTCCGCCAGGGATATGGACACTCATTGGTAGCAGAGCAACACCATAGCAAGTGAGTAAAGGTAATATGACAGTGAATGTTTTACTAGACTTTCGTAAAAGAGGGCATGAGTCAAGGTTATAGGAAAAAAATGTGGAATAAAGGTTAAAAACCCCACAGGCAAACCTAGAAGCATCAACCAAAGAATTTCAAATGCAAGGGTAAAGAGGTTGTGATTTAAAAACCAGTTAAGTTCTCCACCAACTTTTTCATCAACCGAGCCCGAAGGAGGAACAGAGATTTTTCTTTCACTCAGTAAGTCGCCATTTGTTAAGCACTCAACACACCCTAAAAATTCTATGTCAAATTTTACTTTTTGGGTACCACTTGATCTTTTTGGGTACCACTTGATCTTTTTGCACTGTCTGATTCATCTTCATTGTGAGAAAATGTTTTGTTTTTTTACCATTTTTTAATCTCATTAAGTATTTAAAAAGTTTTCTTGAATCTGTGAAAACCCATAACTTAAAAGACTAACATTTAAATAAAGAATCGATAGCCAAAACATTTCCCCGACGTGCTCAAAGATTTGGCATCGGGAAGAAGTAAAGATGAAAGAAAATCACTCGAGAAAACCGCAGTCGTCGAACGTCAATCTTCATCGGCATCGGAAAAAGGAAGCTTTCTTTCGCGACAAACATTACCCAAGGATATCGTCGATCGTCGATCCCCGAATCATTTTTGCATCGGTGAGTTTTGAAAAAGCAAGCCCGTAGAAAATGTGATAGGTTTTTCCACGATCGCCGACCCCCTATACCTTTTAGGCATCGGCAATCCTAGGTTTTTTTTAACACGTGCATCTTGTTGAGAACCTCAGGTCAGTTTTTCCACATCGACACCGTACGATGAAATCGATCGGTGCCGGAGCTTTTTTACAAAAAAATATCAACGAAAACATCCATCGCACATCATCGATCCCCGACCTGCCCACTAGGAAAGAGACACGATTGGACATTTTAGCGCTAGATACGTTTAGATTCGATGCATTTATGGAACTAATTAATTCCAAATCTCGCATTAGTTGCTAATTTGTGCGTGAATCAAAAGGAACATATGAATTTACCGATACATCACATCACCCTCCGCACCTCCACCATCAACCCACGATGAATTGAACTACTAAGATTAGGCGGCAGATTTCATCTAATTTTCACTCATAACTTGAATTAATTAGTTGAAGCGACATGATAGGTTATTCCCCGTTTAAATTCTTTTGAGTTGTTCATGAACAAAATCATCGTGTGCGAAGAAGTTCAGAGCACCCAGAGGAGTGAGACAAGCAATTCAGAAAAAGCTTCCAAGATCCCGTGAGTATTAAACAACAGGTTTAGCAAGCGTTATAGGTATGTACCAGTCTGTGGACTTTTTTATGCTTGAATTCATACATTTTTATCCAATGTTGCTCTGTACGCATGCCTAAAGGATTGATTTCGGTTGCAGGAATGATGCCTCCAAGAAAACCGAACACTAGTTGATCGTTGAGGGAGCCGAAGAAAAAGGAACCAGAGGTGGGAGAAGGCTCTTCCCCAGCGGTCGCAAAACATTTGGAATTTTTTCCAAGACCGGAACCAGTCATCGGGACATCCACCAAGAATATTTTCACTTAGCCCCCAGCCTTTGGAGACACAGAGGCAAGCATAGGGACCAAGACAATACTCCCGCACTGGGGAGAACTCTTCTAGAAAATCAAGCAGGAATAATGCCCCGAATATACTCCGCACAGTGACCTCGATATGAGAAATCTCGACAATGAAGTTTTTCTGAATATCTGAAGATTGTACCTACACATGGTAGCGAGCAGAACTCCAGTACTCCACTGCATAGAAATCCTGAAGTGGATTATCGATCATACTAACACACAAAGATGTTTGATTAATGACGAAAATGGCGAGTGTGTCGAGGTCTTCCTTCCATTGGAGGTGAAGAATTACTACAAGCTCAGAGACCCAGAGGACCGGTTGAACATCAATTTTGTTATAATATTCTATGAGAAACACAACACCAGCCGAGTGATGGATTCATGGTGGATATTAGATAAAATGTACACCAATCGGACCTCCAGCTGGTACCCGACGACCAACTTGAGAGAACCATATATCTACCTAATGGCCCTCATCTGTCGGTTGTATGGGGAGAAAGATTGTTCCAGGTTTTCAGAGGCATGGATGCCTCTAGCTTACATTGTAGCCATCTCGAGATGTTTTTTAACTGGGGTGCCATCATTTCAAATCAGTTGATCATTTGCATTCAACAGGCCCAGACATCGAAAGAAGGTGAAACCCCATCCTTCTACATGGCTTCTTATTTATTGGACGTCATCTACGCTAGAAATGTCTTTACTTGAATGAACTTAGTCTGGCATACCTCAAAACTCTCGGTCCATGTTTACTTCAACGTCTTATGGGAAAACAGGTACAAGAAATCATACTCCCTCATCTGTGATCAATTCATCGCGCACATTCATTTTTTTCTTTTCAAGAAAGAGTTCCCTAGACTGTCGGTTGTGGCCAAAAAAATGATATCAAAGGTAGGTCACTGGTACATGGATGAGTGCAATACCTACATCATGGTTTTCAAATCCACTGGAGCACCACACCTTTTACCTCTGTATGTTCTTGATCGGCTAGTAGTAGGGGAAATCCATTACCAGACCATCCTACAAGGTTACAATTCCACTTTAGTAAAATAAAAGAAGCGGGTGTTCATACCTTATGGATTCCATATAGGTTTCTACATGATAAAAGACATCACTCAAGCCAAGAAGGAAGGACTGAGTCAATTAGATTTCCAATTCTAGACCGGTCACTTTCGCAAACATGACCCAAAGGGTCTAGTCTTGAAGCACGCATTGTAAGTATCGTCATGCTAGCCATATGCCCATGACAAATTTGAAGATGAGGTCTTCACCGAAAATGCTCAAGACTGGGATGAGGTGGTGGAAAGGATGGTCAATCCTAATATGACCAGGTTCAAGGCCATGAGCCTGGATGAGCAAGCAACAACCCTGGAGCAATCATCTCAAGGGGCCCTCAGGGCCAGAGAAGAAAGGATAGCAGTAGAAGCCCCCTTGATAGCCCCAACGCAAGGCATAGATATCCATTTGGAACAGGACGCGCGGGAAAGGGGACTGATCATGTTATAATGGGCGCAGTGGGTGCTTGATCATCTAAAAGATGACCCGGACCTATCAGAAACAACAGGATCCCCTGTCGATAACCTAGACATAAGCCAGGTGGGTACAAGCAGCCCTGAATTTATAGTTATTGATGAAATTGTTAGGTTGGATGACCTTGAATTCAAAATTCCACCAGTTGGATCGCCGACAAGTGTGGAGACTCAGCCAGAAATAGTCTAGGTATCAGTGGAAACAAGTGCATCAAACCCCTTGAGCGATTTTATAAAGATATATGACGATGATGAAAGCCCATAAGCATATCTCGGTACCCCTGTGCACATCGAAGAAGAAAAGGGACCTAAGAAGACATCTTCTCATGTCCCCGAGGTCCAAATCCTGGAGGTCCTACACAAAGAAAAGGAAGTTGAGGGTGTCTGAGACACAAAAATGCCTGATGCACCGGATTCTCAAGTGGACAGTCCAAAAAAGCAGTCGGGGTCGAATGAGCCAGAGAAAGGAGCATCGTAGTAGGAAATTGGTGTTTCAACAGCCGATGAACAAGTAAGTATTGATTCTATCCCTGACACCTCTATTTCAATCGGTACTCAAACACTCGATGAGTGAAAGACAGAGGTTGGGCCTTCAAAGATTAACGAGACAGTTCAAGAACCCAATCTTGAACAAGTACATACCACCGAGAGTTTGGGAAATACGCTCACATGGGGGTATCAGCAGATTCTCGAACCTGTGGACGAGGTAGCCGACATACATGCTATAGCTTACGATCGGAAAAGGAAGGCTATCACTCATCGAACCACCAAGAAAAGGAGGATTACTTTAGATCGCTCCATCCTCATCACTACAGAGGAAAATTTGATAAACACAGAATATGTCAGAACATCTAAGATTATCGGCGTGGGGATGGCGATCTCAGATGCCACCCTGGACAAAGCTAAATGGGATGAAAAGGATTTGGTCACCACCCTAAAGGAACTAGAACATTTGTGCCACCTGGATAAGTACTATCAGGATACCACACAGGTTGCGGTGTACCTGATCACTGCGAAGATAGCTGAGCTCCAGGAAGATACTCTCATGGCACTCGTGACGTGCAAGGATATGGAGCAGTGGTATGAAAAAGTGCAATAAGCCATGGAGAGAATTGACTACATTGGTGCAGTGCAATAGGGTCGAGATAAAGAAGAACACGACATTCGAGTGTTGAACGAAAGCAATCTTGATCGAATAAAGAAATCGGTGGAGTATTGGGCGAAAATGTGTCGGGAACCACAACAAGAAATTCAAGAGAAATGGGCCAAGTGCAAGAAAAATTGGATTAAGATAAATCGGGTGATGAAATATATCAGACTCCTCGAGTTCAACACACCCGTTGACTTTGTCGATTTGCGTGACATAGTCGAATCGCACATAAAGCAAGATTTGTTTTGGGCCGAAGAACTAGCAAAGGTTACAGACACAACACCAGGTCAGGTACGACAATTTATGGAACACCTGATCAAAGCTCGGGCTATGCTACAGCATTTAAGTACTAGTCTGGTTAAATATTAGACACATGCAATCGAGGTAAGAGAGATTTACGTAGCCTCGATGGAACAACATAGGTTCCCATACGCCCACACCTGTGAGGAGTTGTTCATCAGTTGGTCAGAGTATGAGAAGAGTCACCCTTTCAAGTGATATTTTGAGATGACTGTTATAAAATTGTTAGGAGATAACGCCACGCGGCGAATTTTGTTTTACTCATCTGCACTTTAGCTGTTATTTTTAGTTAATTTTATGTTATAAATAAGAGGATCGACCGATTAGTTAGAGGTCGATGGTTGTTGCAAGAAACTCTCTTTTTTAGGTTTTGTTAAGAATTATTTTGGAGCTACCTTGAATTGAGAAGTCCTTCTGGACCAGAGACAAAGTTGTGTTTTCATCAAATGCGTGTATGATTGGATGTGGAGAAGAACTATTTCCTATCTCGTCTCATGAATGTATGTTGTAACAAGTAAGAGCTATTAAATCTATTGATAAGTTATCTGATGCAATGTTTTTATAGTTATTTTCTTTAATGATGAAGATGAATCGTTGTGTTATTATGTGATGGATGATTAGATTTAAGTGAATTATTTTACTTGCCATTATTTTATCACATGTGTGTTTTCTTTCTGCTAATTAGTATCTCAACCAGAAGTCGAATTACTCACACAATTAATGTATTAGTACTAGGCATGTGGTAGACTATCGATGTCTGCATGCTTGAGCAGTGGGTTATCCCAAGCTCAGCCTCTTCTCCAGTATTTAAAACCTTTTCCCGTTTTGTTTCCAAGTTGGTTTATACCGGATTCCATATTATATCGGTCCCACCTAAGAGAAAATAGAAAAAGAGAAAGTCCAAACTGAAGGAGACGCCTTTGCAAGAAAATGTAAATCCCATCGATTAATTGGCCGGATCACAATATCTGGAGAACCATTCCACTATTAAACGTTGCATAGTCTAATTGGGCCTTGGTGGCGGGTTTGGTTCTTGTTGTTGAACTAAAGGGATTTAGGACCCGTCAACAAGTTGCATGCTCAGTCTTAGGTTATTCTTGGTAGTTTGGTCTTAGTCTTGGTATTGTATTGGAAACCTATTATTGAGGAAGTTTTTGTTGGGTTTTCTTCCCCATGAGGGTTTCCCAGGATAAAATGTTGTGTACCTTGTGATTGTGTTTATTTTAGTGATCCTCCTTATGTTGTTGTTTTGGAAATGCATTGAATGCTCTAGTAAATTGAAAAGAACTTAATAACATCTCTAAATTTAACATTGAGGTGATTCTATAATCTCTAAAGTGATGGGAATATCTGCCTAATATGACAATGTGTAGGTGTTCTCAAAGTTGTCGCCATTTGGTGGTTGGGTCAGGCTTTTCCAAACCTACAATTTGTGTGATAAAAGTGTGTATAGAGTAGTATTCTGCCTTGATATATCATACTTCTTACAGAATTCCTCAAATTCATTCTCATATCATTCTCCACCATTATCTATCCTCAGCACCTTAATTTTATTCTCTGTCTGATTTCATAAAAGCCTTAAAATATTTAAATTTGTCAAAGACTTCAGATTTATTCCTAAGGAAATAAATCCATGTATTCCTCAAGAATTAATATATAAATGAGACATAGTACACTTTTTTACCTAGTGATGGAATCTTCATAGGTCCAAACACATCACAGTGCACCAACTATAAAATTACCCCTGCCCTCGTAGCACTACAGGAGAATCTTACCCAATTCTACTTCTCGTACAAGCAATATTCACATAAATCAAGATCTAGAGAGAAATTTTCCATACCTTCAATCATACCTTTATCATGTAATACTTGAATCCCATTCTTTCTGATATTCCCTAGTCTTTGATGCCACAACATAGTCTTTTCTCCAGAGATTTCAAGATTTTTTCCTTTTTCAGGTCCAATATTGGGAACAATGAAACTATTGCACCTGTCACTAATAATGTTTCCCAACAACTTATACATAGTTCCAATCTGAAATCCCCTCAGCAACACCATTTCTACTCGAACCATCGTGCATGTTTCCTTTTCAAATATTGTTTTTACACCTTCATTGTCTATCTTTCTTACAAAAATCAAATTCTTGGCCAATCTTGAGATGTCTAGAACACTAGGGAGTGTTCTAATCCTATCACCCGTTATATTCAACTTGATTTTTCATCGTCTTACGATTTTGGCTATCAATTCATCTCCTAGAAAAATATCACCCTCATCATACCTTTCATACTTGCAAAACCACTCCCTGTGAGGAGTCATGTCAAAGGATGCACCTGAGTAGGCCAACCATGCATCATGATTTGCATGTGTGCTTGAAGAATCCAAGTACACATCTCCTCCTTCATTTGCAGAGGTTTTTGCTTCTGTAAAAGGGACATCATCATATATTTTTCCTCTCTCAACACTTTTGGATCTACATTGTTTCTTATAATGCCCTTCTTTTCAACATCTCCAGCATGCCTTTACAAATTTTCCTAGAGATTTAGATCTCCCACTTGAGAACATATTTTTATGTCTACCCTGGGAGCATCCTTTTACAAATAAGGCATGTGTGCTCTGGCTTTCCATGTTTTTCTGCTTCATCTCCTCTGACAACAAGGATGAGACCACCTCATTGAAAAAGTAGTTGCATTATTGTCTATGGCCACAACCAAATTATCCCAAGAGTGTGGTAAAGAGAAAAATAAACTGATATATGTATCTTCATCAAAAATCTTAATATCAATAAACAATAACTGACTTACCACAGTATTGAAGGCGTTGAGTCACACCTATGATCCTTACAGCATTACCTTGACATGTCACACCTCCAAGTTGTACACAAGTTTCTCCTTGTCACCATCCATATGTTTAAGTGTCAAGTCAAAGTTGGGTTTATGTGCTGCCAACTCACTAAGAGAGTTCACAACGTACTCTAAGTAACTCATGCATTCATTTTTCATCATTTGAAATTAATGGATCGTTTCAAAAGGATTTTATAGTTTTCAGATCCTATTTTTAACCAATTTTCAGGGATCATGTCATCATATTTCTTCATAGTCCCCTCGAAGTATGCAATTCTTGTTTGAAATAGGCATTGTGAATTGGTAGACAGGCGTTGTGGACTGGTTAAAGAGGAGCATTGGAGGTTGGACACCTTGCAGACACCCCTGTGCAAATTCAAAGATACCAGCATCAAACCCAAGACCACTAGGTACTCCATGAGAGTTTTCATCATGTTTGAGGGTCATTAAAGGGGTTTTGGCTGACTTTCATATTGGCATTGTGAACTGTCCCATTCATTTTGCTTACAGATTTCAAAATCATTTCCATTATGCTCTGAACCTTGTTCATTAAACCATATCACCTCTAGACTTCAGCCATCTATTCCATAGTTCATATTTCACTTGCTTCACTCATTTTCCCCAATGTTGTGAACCCTTTGTTCCAGCGTTATTAAAACCCCATTTTCTACATCTTTACAAGCTCAACTTTTGAAGGATAAGTCTGCACCCCTCCTAAGCTTGAAGTATGTGTTTGTTCAGTTGTTGAGTCAATTTTAAAAGATTGCATGCATTATCATGTTGATCAACTGATATTTGAATTAAAGAGAACACCCCGTTTAAGATGAGAATTTGCTTGCACTTCCTTTATTTCAATGGCGAGTTGTCATTCCTCGTTATTTCTAATTGAAAGAGTATATTATATTATATTCACCTCCTATGTATGGAATAAAATCCATGAAACATTGTTTAATGCTAGCTTATTGAAAATAGTTTTTCATCAAATACCCTAATCTCCTATTTTCCCTCTTTTCAAACATATAGTTTCCATTAAAACATACAGAAAATACATTCTTCAGCAGTGGTTATGGACAATCAACAGCATAGGAAGACTCATAAGGAGGCGAAATTGTAAGGACAGAGCCCTATGACATGTTGGCCAAGGTTTCTACCAAGAGAAGCTCTAGGATTAGAAAATGAAGATATTGAACCTCCATAACCAAGCATCAATTTTGGTCAAGTTCATGTTTCATACATTTTACAGATTTTTGGTGATTGTTATGTTTTGCAAACCATGATTATCAGTTTGGGTGTTTTCCTTTAATCAAGATTATTAAGATTATGAATTTTACATCATTTTTGGACACCTAATACAATTTTTAGATGTTAAAAACTTTGGTAAAGTGAAATAGGATGCTACAGGAAAGTTTGCAGCATCGGCACTGCAAACTGGTAATTTATGACAGTTTGTAAGCATTAACACACAATAGAGGATTGTTTTGATCATAACTTTTGAAAGCCAATCTGGGTTCCTCTAAACTTTGTTATGGAGGGAAAAAATTATGGTTTTGACTTTCTTACAAAAATTCAACCCAACCCACTTCGTATTTTTGGAGAAAATCTAAAAACATCATCTACAGGAAAGTTCGCAGCGCATACTGTCAAAGGCATTGTGAACTCTAACAGTCTGACAATTCTAGCTATGGGAAGGTTGTCAGTTGTCAGGGATGGTTTGAATGGTCTCCTAGGAGTTAGTTGGACATGAGGGACATGTTTTCCATCTCCAGATCAAGCATCATGACCTGTTTCAAAAGGTATTTATCTCAATAGACAAGATCCCAAAAATAGGAATTTGTTAGGTTTTTGTTGGAATCTTTTGTAACAAGACTCCTAAATGGAGGAGGATCCTATGTAGCTCGTTGGTTTCGACCTCCTTAGGGTAGATAGAGATCATTCACTATATATGAAAGTGTATTTTGATAAGGAAGGGGTTGGATTCATGATCCAAGAGAGGAGGGAGTTGGAGGAGCAGTTTAGTTGCTCATTTGTAAGCCTAAGGGCATGTTTGTAATGGCATTTTTCTGCCATTAAATATTCATGAGAGTTGTTATCAGATGGTATGTTTTTTTCCCATTTCTTTGATGACTTCTTTCTTGAATATATTGCAGGTTTTGAGGATCATAGTTGCCATTGATTGATGGATTCATGAACAACAGAGGATCTATTGTAGCTTGCCCATTAAATCATTTTTCACTGTTTAAGAAATCTTTTATTTTTTCATAAAGGATATTTGTACAATGGATTTTCTTCCTTTTGTCATATTCACTATGGTTCTACTCATCATTATATATCCCTTTTGTCTGATATGCAGTTTGATTTCCTTTGATATGTAGGATATTATGACTCCATGCCTAATGGAATGCCTCTGCGCACATTTGTTTCCCTCTCCCTTTCTTTCCCATTCTTGTTGATCTACCTACTCAAACCAATTTAATACATTTATATTCTAATGGGTATTGACCTTGCACTTACAGTAGTCTAAGTGTGACTCTCAGTGCTAACAATATGCTTTATTAATACTAAGTCTCCATCTTTCATCATCGGGTTGTATAGCTTCTTCCACAGGAAAAGTTTTCTTACCAGGGACTTCAACTCATACAAATCCCCTAATTTATTCCATAATTCCTTGGTTGTAGCTTCCCCTGACATATTCAGTAATATTAAATCTAAGAGACACAACTAGATTGTGTTCTTTTCCTTCTAATCCAACTTTGTCTGGTATTCGATTTACATTCATGTAGGATAAATCACACAAGATTTATCGTGGGAAACCTTTACAAGAAAACCATCCAAAAATAGATCTATTATTTCCCTTGACCAAATCTATCCAAGCCGACCAACTTCCTATCCATGGCCAAGTGATCTTTAACCACTCAACTCTTGACACATTACAATGGAGTATCACCAGTCTTTTAGACACTTTCATTACATGTAATCCATGGGCTCTAAAACCACGGGCTACCAAAACCATGTGCACAAAACCACAATTGTTGACCTAACAAATTTGACTCTTTTACCAAGTCAAGTTTAACCTAAAATTCCCCACTTTAAACTTTACATGGGGTTTCCCATGACCAAATCTGTCCAAATCTACCTCAAAATTAGGGTATCTAGGAATTTTGTATGCTCCCCCTATCACTTAGCTCTATGTCCAGACTTTACTGGTGAAATTTCAAACTCGTGCCAGGCATGCCTAACCAGTTCTTACAATCGTATGCCCATTTACATTCAACTCCATTAAAATTTAAAAAAAAACATTGTTGATATCCCATCACTTATGTCACCATCTTCTTGCCTTTCCCTTGCTTTAACCTCCAACTCTTGATGCTCGCTTCTTGGTACGTATGTAACTAGACAAAAAATCTAACCACGACAACAGATCCAACCACATCTGACATATCCATTAGATCCAAGCATATAAACCATATATCATTTTCACACTCTAAGCCAAAACCCGGTTCTCCTTCACAATATGAATCACGCATAGATTCCACTCAACACAATTTCCTTGTCTCTCTCTGTCATTGGCTCCCATCATCAAACCACTCTCACTAGAGAGTCTAGGTTTTCCCCTCTCTGATACCAGTTGTTAGGAAATTAAAATTGCAAGAGATATAAAAATACCAAGAGCATAGCAACATGCATACATAAATCACAAGAGATTTATCCTGGAAAACCCTTACATGAAAAACCATCCAACAATAGATCTAGTATTTTCATGGACCAAATCAAGCCAACTTCATATCTCGATCCAAGTGAGCCTTCACCGCTCAACGCTTGACACATTAAAATGGAGTATCATCAGTATTTTAAAGGCTTTCATTACATGTAATCCATGAGCTCTAAAACCACAAGCTACCAAAACCATGTGCCTGAAACCATGACTATTGAACTAACAACTTTGACTCTTTTACCGATTCAAGTTTAACCTAACAACAACAACCAAGCCAAAGTAATCATTACATATGTAATATTTGATGGTGACGATCCCTAAGTTTGGATGATGACTTTTGATGTAAAATTCCTTGGTTGTGGTGCACCTTAGGTTGGCAGTTATGTTTTGTTGTGATCATAGCGGAGTTTTGCTACGAAGAACATATTTTATTTACATGGTACAATACTTTATTAGACTGCACCCCCCATTGGCACACATGTCCACCAGCATAGATCCATCTTAACCTCGGATCTATAAAGCACAGAGAGGGATCAAATCTCTCGAGATGCTAACCTTTAACATTTCTTCAAGTTTTTCATATATATATTAAGCTGACTATATTTTTATAAATATTATTATTATTATAATAATTATAATTATAGGATAACACTTAACATTTTACACCTCAACTTATCCCCATACTGAGCTATGAGCATCTCTCGGCACAATGATGATTTAATCTATTGGTGACTAATTGAAGGGGGATTGTGGTTGTAATTTATCATTAACATTTATGCATGCATGTTGAGGTTTATTTAACTATTCAATGGTTAAATTAATCTAAATTATCTAGATTAAGGTTAATAGCTTGGATGTCCTACTTGATTGGATTCCTTTTCAAACTTGAAAGGGCTACTTGGATGTAGTCATCGAGGATTTTTATTGGAAGGCATGTGGCATACTTGGAAGGACATGCATGTGGCACATTACAGGAATTTACCTGGTCATCTTACTATATTTGGGTGTATCCTTGGAAGGTAAACTTGTCGAGACAATTGTTTTTATTCTTGGAGGTCTATATCTATTTATTTGATGGAGTTTTGTCATGGTCAAAACCCTATTTTTCCCTAATATACCTAGATTTGTTTTATTGTAGGTTTCCCACTTACTATTTTGGGATCTGAATACTTCATCTTGCACATTCATCCATGGAGTTGGTTGTCTTGGGATTTGCACATGTGGATTGGATGCATGTATCTTGCATACCACTTTCTATTTTTGGAGGTGGGTTATGGATCATTCTCCTAGGAGGAATATTTTAATGGTATATCTATTGTGCACCTTGGAGGGCATAATTTGTTAGCCCTTCTAGGAGGACCCTTAAGCACATCTTCCTAGATTGAAAAGTATTTCATTATATTTTGCAAGAATCCATTCTTGGAGGGTGAATTCTATGTGAACCCATTTAGCACTTGTCTTGGTATAATACCTACTTTTGGATGGTGCCTCATCTCTTGGAGGTTATTATTGCATATTCTTGTGGATTTTTGGATGAGGATGACTTCTCTTGAAAAGTATATTGTTCACTTGCCTTAATATTGTCAAACATGGATCTAATTAGTCCAATATTTTACTACTTGTTGTCTCGTCTTGGAGTTAGTTAGAAAGATAATATGTTTTATTGTATGAAAGACTTAATTCACTCTACATAAAGAGGAGTTTCTCTCCCTTTCATTGGGGATTTGGAAATTCGAGGATTGTGAAGAAGTGAAAGAAATTAAGGAAATTGTAGGAACTTAGAGATAATGTTGATCTTCCCTTATGTATCAAATTGTTGAAGATTAATGAAGTATTGAGGTATTAATCTACTTCGTTGTATGGTTATCTTATGCTATTAAATTGATGTTTATATGTCATAGAATTTCTTTGTTATCATACTTATGTGAAGGGTTAATAATGAATTAAGTTATTCACTTAGGATTAAGCAATATCATGAGGTTTCCCTCTTGTTTATTTTTTGCTTTATTTTTGCACTTCTTCTTTCTTCTATTAATTAAGTCGCAGATTTTGGAAGTACATTTCAGCCATATAGCTTCTCCTTCACATTTGTATTAATGAGTGGCACCCATATCCCTCCAAGACTTGATTCCATAGTTTATTTTCAACAAACACTTTGAGGTAAATTGCATTAAACTAGTTACTTTTACATTAAGTACACACCCAAGTGATGAACACATCAAAAAAGTTCTTTCATCCAAAAGGTTGAATGTGGTAAAATAATTATTCTCAATCGTATAGCCTACCTCAAAGTAGTGGATTGTAACACGCTAGTTCCTTCATGCATTCAATGTTTCATAACTCCATTAGCCCTTATATTGATAGGAAAAGTCTTACATCATCTCATTTACTTATTCCCCTCATTTTGCTTTCATTTCCTTTCCACACCCCCTTTTCCATTTCCACTACCACATACCATTACTACAACCACATTTTTTTATCAAGGTTTTCTCTTCACTTTTCACCTTAAACCCCCACTTCATAGCCTTGATAATCCTATCCTTCAAGAATTACCCCTTGATTTGGAGAAAATACAACCAAGAAATAAAGGAAGAGCTATTGAGGTGATAGTAGACAGACTTACTAAGTTGCACAAAAGAAACGCCTTGGTGATTGAGAATTTACACTTTTGTGGGTGCTAGATTTTGTTGTAAAATTTTGATGTCGTTGTCAAAGATAAATTCCATTGCCTAGATTTATAGTCTTGTTACATTTAACATCTTATGAGTTTATTTTGAAGATCTATTTCTCATATGGTGAATCCATAGTTGATGGGTTGTTGATTTTAGAGGTGAAGACAGCAAGAAAACACTTCAAGAACTCACATTGGTGGCTCCACATTGCAAAACTTTTATGAGGTATTATGGTATGCATGTATTTTTAGATTTCAACATTCAAGGATTTGAATTAATGGCTCCGTCCAAAAAGAATTATTGAGATGATTTGTTTACCCCTTTGTATTTTTCATCCATTCCTGGATCTCCACGTCATCTTCATCCTTGGATTAGGATTCATCATGTTCCAAAATTGTCGAGACAACCCCATTTGCCTTATATTCATCTTTCATCATTCATGAAGTTTATTGTTGAAAGTAATAGTGGTCATGAAGATGTTTTGATCACAATTTTTTCATTTTCTTTGAATAGAAATAATGCAAGGAAGTCGCATTGTGATTTTAGCACTAAAGAGATAAAGTCATTTCCATATATTTTTAAAGAATTTCAAAATTATTGGAGGTGTGGATATGGTAATGAGAAGCATGTAACAAATTTATGAGACATATTTTTGGATTGATATTTACGCTAAAATAGAATAAAAGGTTGTTGGTTTGATGATCGTCCATGAGAAGAACCCGTCAAGTTCTCTCTTGGTTGCACTAATGGTGAGATATGACACTTATAGTTACTTGGTAAAAATTATAAGTTAGAAAGAAATTTGCACATCTTAAGAATAAATTGTAACATTGTTCTACATCCCATGAGCCATTATCATATTATATTTCAGAAATTGGTGATGTATTTTTTGAAGAACATATCACAGCCCCACATGTAGAAGACATTGGTCATGAAGTATCCACCTCATTCTCCCATGAAGAAGAGGATAGTGTAACTTATAATTTATTTCAAAATTCAAACATTAATGATGTAATGGTTAATTTGGAGACCTTTTTTTTTAACAAACCCTTATATAATGATGAAGTATTAAATGTATGTATTTCTTCGTGTGATAAGAATGAGGGTAGCCAAATTTTTTAAGTTAGTAAGGAAAAATTTCAGCTTGATAGTCATACTTTGCAGATGGATTACTGGACATGCTTTGGGGATATCATCTATGCCATTGATGGGGATGATTATAGGGAAGAAAATGTTGGTTATGTGCCTCTTGGACAGTGATAATAAAAGTGATGGAAATTTATAGCCACCTTCTTCTTTAAGTTTTTGTAGAAATGCATGTGGCTTTTCAACTGGAAATCATGTTTTTGGTGTTGGGAGTTGTTGGGAGCAATGAGATATTGAGTACAGATTTTATGGCAGACATTTCCAACCATCCAATTGTGTGCAGAATCTTATTTCCAAATCTGAAATTTCATCTCATACTTCATCATCATGCTTGGAAGAAGACTTTCTTATTGGAGCATTCTACATCCTCTTTGCTTAAGAGTGTTGATGATGTTTTTATTGTGGATTTTCCTTTTAAGATGCCCATATTGGATAGTTTGAAAGTTGATGATGAGGTATCATGTGCATCTTTCATATTTTATTTCAAACCTCTTCAACACTGGATTGAGTTAGCATGTCCTAGAACATGCAATTCTTTTTCAAATTTTTGTATCCATTGTTATATATGTAATGTAACTTAATTTTGCAACCATATTGTAATATAGATCCCAACATATACAAGTCTTATTTTTTATGTAACATTGTTTTGAATTAGTAGCAAACACAAGGGTAAGGTCCATGGCCTTGAGGTGATGTTTGGATGGTGGCATTGGATATTTGATTTCACTTAGCCTTTTGTTTCATCATAGGTTAGAGAAATGTAGGATGAATAAGCTCAACAAATGTGAACATTTGTTTACTTTCATGCATATTTTTGGCATTTTTGTAGCGAAAGTTTGAACTCTTAGTGTTGTGTAAAAAAAAAGAGAGAAAGAATAAATATGTGGTGTTTGTGGATGTTAATATGTATCCATCGTGCCAAATGGTCACGCCTCTTATTTCTTATTGGCAAGTTCAAAAAGAGATTCATGGGGTTCTCATGCACTCTCAAGAAGAGTGCATTTCCTCAAATTGGAGACTATTGTTACACCACATATTATATGAGGTTTCACTTTGTGATTTTCATCACATTGATGGAGATTTGTTGCTAGTTCCTTGGAGGTATTTGGCTTGAGAAAGTCTCACTTATCCTTGGTTGGATGATTGTGCTTGTTTCTTGGTGATCTTAACACATGTGCTTTCCTTGTTGATCACCCCTTGGTTTCACTTTTGGATGGTTGTGGAGCATACTACCTAATTATGGTGCGGTTTGGTATATGTGTTTATATTGGATATGGATGATGGTTCTATCCATCAAGGAGTTAGATGATGGTGTTAGGAGGTAGATGTTTCATGTGTTTTTTATGTTTTTTATGTTTCCTAGTGACTTTGGGTGTTGATGTATGATGTTGGTGTCACTAGGATGAGGTGTTCTACATGCTCCTCATGTGTTGGATTTGTTTAATGATATTAGTACCCTTAGTGATGTGTTATTTCCTAAGTTTGAGTTAGAGGGGGGTACTACATATGATTTGATGGTGATTTAACATTTTTCCTAAGTTTGGATGATGACTTTTCATGTAATAATCCATGGGTTTTGGTGCAGCTTAAGTTGGGTTTTGTATTTTATTATTATCGCAATGGGGTATTGTTAAGGATAACATATTTTATTCACATGGTCCAACAACTTATTAGAGTGCACCCCTCATTGGCATACATGTTCATGTTGATTTAATATGTTTGTGACTAATTGGAGGGGGGATTTGGTTATATTTGAGCACTAATATTTGTGCACACGTGTTGAGGTTGATTTCACTATTCAATAGTTAAATTAATTTGATTTATCATAATTAAGGTAAATATCTTGGGAACCCTACTTATTGGTTTCCTTTTCACACTTGAGGGGATTAGTTGGAGGTGGTTATGAAGGATTTTTATTAGGAGGTGTGTTGCATACTTAGAGAACCACATGTGTGGCACATTACATGCATTTACTTAGTCATATTAATATATTTGGGCATATACTTGGAGGGAGAACTTGTGGAGACAATTATTGTTATTCTTGGAGGTCTATATTTATTTATTTCATATATTTTTGGCATGGTCAAAATGTTAATTCGCCCTTATCTCCCTATAGTTGTTTTGTTGGAGGTTGCCCACCTACTATTTTGGGGTTTGACTACTTCATCTTGCACATTTATCCATGAAGTTGGTTGCCTTGGTATTTTCACATCGATTGGTTGCATGTATCTTGTGGACCACTTTATATTTTTGGAGGTTGGATATGGAGCATTATCCTAGGAGAAATATTTTATTGTTATATCTCGTATGCACCTTAGAGATAGCACTTTGTGGACCCTACTAGGGGGACCATTGATGGATCGATTCCTCTCTCTTTCTCCTTTCAAAAACCTTCTTAAATATAGCCTGAAATCAACCCTTGTTTGTGCAACTACATCTTGGAAGCTGTGGAGGATTAGTTATTTTTTTCAATGAATTCTTGAGCCAATTTTCAATATACTCCTTTAACGATGGAATTGTTATGTCCCATTTGACCCAAAGAGAAAATATGTCATCCTCTATTTCCTTTCACTTCAGAGAATAGTTCTTGTATTGATGTTAAATGATCCTCGTTATCGTTAACGAAGCTAACCAACCATCGTTTAATGTCCTCTTCTAGGAAGTTAGTGAGGTTGTCAAACTCACCACCCCACGAAATCTTGAGTATGTTTAATTCAGATTACAAGTGTCCCTTGGTTAAAAATGTGGATTCTATAATTAGTGGTGGACCCTCAAGGTATTTAACTATGTCAAATGACTTTAGGAATGAGTCACTTATTTTTCCCTCCAAATTTTTACAAGTTGTAATTAGTTCTTGGAAGACTTATATCCTTGTGAACCAACCAACTTTTATTTGTTTCATTCTATTCTTTGAAGGTAAATAGTGTTGCCTCCTTGTGAAATCAATCATATATGACACTCGTGTTGTAAATGTACTTAGATCATTTTTATAAAAATACTCATCATTATCCAAATCTTATTGTAGGTACTTTGTAAGAGAAGAAATCATTTGTGACAAATTCCTTAAATTTGTGCCTACCTCCTATGCCTCCAAAATTTTGTTAGGATGCTTATTTATATTCTCTACAACATACATTATGATGCCACTTAATAATTTGGCATCTTTTTTTACTTTAGAGGATGTACCTAGTGTTTCTTGTGGAATTGTTTCTGGGACAATAATAGATAATGGTTCAGCAAATAGTGATCTACGAATCTAAGCATCCTCCAACTCACTTATCCTCTTCTTCAATATAATATTCTCCAATTATTGTTTTGTAATGGAATGATCCAAAACATCACTAGATTTCAAATGTAGCTTGAGGATTCTAGAGGATCCCACTTAGGAAACACTCACCTATGAATTCGTTTTCTCTATAATTTTCTTATTCTTAACATGAATTTTCTCTTTTTCAATTTTATAGCCTCTTTATTATACTTAGTATTATGCAGAGTTAAATATTGTTCCTCAAAAATAGTTAGTCCCCCATGAGCCAACTCCTTCGTTATTTGTTGACTTTCAACCATTTGCACCACCACTGATTCAGGCACTTTGTTTTTGTCGTCAACTTCCATCTCGGCTACATCATTTCCTGGGTCTTCGGAGTTTTGAGCACTTATGTTGCTAGTGCTCCTTTCTATTTTTATGTGTGCAACAATGTTTGATTTATCCATATTAAAATAAAGGGGATCATTTTTGTCACCTCCTCCCACACATCCTTCATTATTCTCACCTTTACTTGCCAAAATCCTAATGCACATATAAATTTCATGAATGATAAGAAATTTCATTTGAAATGATTGCTAAGAAATTTCTTACCTCTCATGATTGATATGAAATTTCATTTGAATTGATTTCATCCCAATTGAATACTACTTTCATCCAAATAGAAAAGTGTAGTATACACAGAACATACCTCGAAATGTAGGTTGTAGTATCATGTCCCACAAGACATGAGAAAAGACAAGAAAAATCTTAGTAGGGCTCATATAATAGGCATATGTCAATGTGAGTTGTATTGGCTGGCACTTCAAAAGATGGTGCCATAAAATCCTTCAACGAGTTCAATCCACCACCTTGTGAATCCAAAAAAGAGTTAGCATCTAGAAACCTAGGAACTTTGTTTGGATTGAAAATTTGCAGCATTTTTTTTAATACATTCGGATTTAACAGAATGGGATTCCTCCCTTCAGCCACAATTTGAATCATTTTGAGTTTTGCGTTAAATCTACTTGAGCACCAGGAAATTAAGTCTCTGAATTCAAAGGCCTAGGACATGAAACCAGCCTTAACTAGACCAGTTGTCCAAATCTTATTGGTGATTTTTTTCTCTGGGCTGAAGTTGCAATACCACTAATAAGTTGTAGACCAATGAACATTTTTATCCTAGTGAGTGAGGGAATTAACAGTATCTCCACAGAAAAGTTCCTTATTTTTTATAGTTGTCATATTTTTCACTCTTTCCAATACACTTTGATATATGTGAATATTATTAATATGAATTACGGAGCTTTCACTGATAAGAAGCTAAGATCATTAATAGTTCTTAACGAAATGGTTATGATATTTAGACACTTAGGAGTTATTTAAGATCAACTTGGTCTAATGTGTCATTAGGTTAAAGTGTGTTTCTTAGTGTGTTTATATAGTATGCATTTGTAGTTATGTAATCCAGTAGTCACGATATGTTCTAGACATGGAGTGATCTGGTTGCTCATATTCTCCTTGATCTTAACAACTACATTGTTTCATGGCATAGCACTCGATTGGTCCGTAATCTTTATTTAAAGAGCATGGAGGGTCATTTTTTGATGATCAATTGCGAGAAACTCTCTTGTAATATTTTTTTTTTGCATTGATTAATTTCCTCAAGTGGCCACGTTGGATGAGGCTATGGATGTTTACCCATTGGGGTTTTACCATGTAAAAACATCGGTGTGTTGATCTATCATCTGGTTATGTGAGTGTTTACTAAAGGTGTTTTTCCTTTGTTGGAATACCCTGTGTTGTAGAACATGGTATCAGATCTTGTTTGAAGACTCGCTCCCATTGCGGTTTGATATTTTAAAGTCGTGTTGTCACATATCCGGTTTCTTCTATTTTTGTACATTTTTGGGTCAAGAGGACTATTCCATTACATCCAAAGTACTCATTTTAGATAAAAACACTTTTTGTTTCACTCAAAAAAGATTTGTTTTCCCAAGATATATCCATTTCAGTCAAATCTAGAGGTATAAAGCCTGAATACACCATTTTTTTTTAAATTTACAGAGATAATGTTTCAATTTTCTGTTTTTATTTCTAGGTCGTTACTCTTCCCAGCCTGCATATGCTCTTTTCCTTGCGCTCTGTCCAATCTCATCAAATCAGAAACAAAGTGAAAAGTGTTTTCTTATCTATATATGCTCTTTGTTCTAGACTCTATATGATCTCAGCAAATCAAAAACAAAGAGAAAACTTGCATTTTTCAGGTGAGCTAACTGAGATCTACCCCCTTGTTTTTGTCGAGAAGGGAAAAAAAATTGTGTTTGAACGCATGAAAAGAAAAATTTTTAGGACACGCACCTTGAGGCGGAGAACAACAGCAACCCCCATCCTCCTTCTTAATATTATAATGTGTTTCGCACTAGCTCACTTGGTTGAAAGTTGGTATTTTTGCTAAGAGCTCTTGAATTCAAGATTATTTTTTGTTACTTCTTGAAAAAGTTTATGAATTCATTCTAAAGTGCATTTCACTTAAATTATAAAAGTTAATCACTATAAAATAGCTTTCATATTTCTTTTTTAGTTAATTTACAAAGTAACTTCATTCTAAAAGTGATTTTCACTTATTCTATAAAAGTGGGTCACTTCATAAGTAAGTTATTTGTAAAAGTGCGATTGTAAGGAAAGTTAGATGAGGAGCATCACCACATGGACCAACTAATTTTAGTTGTCACATGGCTATTTGGTTACCGTTTATGCATTTTTTTCAAAAGGGAATAAGTCCATTTTCAATGTCGTTTTTTTTAAACAACCTATTCTTTCGAGATATTTTCATCCAAACCATCAATTTCATCTTTTGAATCCATATTATTTACATATTTGAATATGGATTATTCAAGTGATATTTTGCTTACCAGTACCAACTATTTCTCATAGAAATCCCATATGAAGGATGTACTAAGAAGTAAAGGATTATATTGAATTACCTTGGGAAAATAACACATTGATCTAGAAAAGAAACCCAAAAGGAATAATAAGAATGAAAAAGCACGTGGACTAATCAAAATGCCCATCTCTCATAATTTAAGGTTTTACTTCTAGGAATTAATGACCCCAATGAAGCCTCCGAAAAACTTCAAGCTATATTTGGTAAACATAATATTATTCAAGCCCACTAGATTGAAAATAAGTTAATAACTTTAAGTCCCAATGTTTTTCCTTACATTGAAGATTATTCATCTAAGTTCAAAATAATTAGAATTTTATGTATGGATTGTAAAATAGATCTAAAGGATGACCAATGCATATATGTTACTTTTGCTAAGCACAGTAGTGCATATTTTATCTTTGTATCTATATTTTATGCCACGAGAGAATCTCTAGGGAGTGCTTATAAAGAACCCTCTCTTGAATCTTTTGTGATTTTCTGATTCAAGAGCAAGATAAGCTTGTACAACTTGAAGTGATTATAACTACAGGTACATCCAACAAAGCCTTTGTGGCCCAACACAAAGATAAATCCAAGAATCCCAAGAAGCAACATCCTCACCACAACAACAAGAAAAACAAGGGTCCCAAACCCTCTCTACCGGCTTCTGCTAATGATGGCGACAAAGGAGTAAAATCCAAAAGTAAAAAAATTGACAAGCATTGCAATTTTTGTGGGAAAGATGATCATTTGAAGTCTAAATGTTTGAAAAGATGGATGCCTTAGAAACAATGATGAAGAAGCAGAACATCAGCATTGAGTTTTCTTCTTCTAACTCTTCTTCTCATGGACATGCACTTTCTACTTCCAGTTTCTCCTTCAATGCAACTTCTACTTATTCTTTTGATGAGTAGCTTATTGATTCTAGATCATCTTATCATATGGCTCAGGATAAAGCCATTTTTTCTTCTCTAAATGAATGTCACACCAAACAAATATTTGTTGGTGATGATAGATCTCTTAGTGTTGTAGGGTTTGAAACAATTCAGGCAAATAATGGTCATTTCAATGATGTATTTTGTCTTCCAAGTCTTTCCTGCAACTTTATATCATTGTATCATATCATTCATTCAGGTGAAGGTAAATCGTAGATTTTTCACCTCACCGAGTTGAAATCAAAGATTTAAAAGATCCTAAGCATGTCCTAGCAACTAGAATTTTTTATGATATTACCATGTTGTACAAATTTGACAACTCGGGGTCATCATATTTTCCATCAGTTTTTGTTTTTCATAGTGATGACTTGAGCAAACTTTGGCATGAGCAGTTTGATCATCTAAACCATCGCTCATTGCAGCAACTATGTAATCAACATATTGTGACTAGTATTCCTCTCGTTTCTTATAGAGATGGTCTTTGTATTGTTTTTCTTCTCAGAAAACATCATCGAGACAGTTTGGACAAACGTGCCACTTGGCACGCCTCAACCCCCTAGCGGTTTTTTTCACGGTGATTTTTGTGGTCCACTTTCTTCTCCTTGTTTCTCTAGGTGCAAGTACTTGTTAACTTTCATTGATGAGTTCCCCAAACGCACTTGGTTTTACTTCCTAAAACTTAAGATTAAATTTTTTGACAAGTTTTTTGCCTACAAGGCGCTTGTAGAAAAATAATCTAGACATCAACTTCAAAAGTTAAGAACAGATAATGGAGGTGAATATGTGAAAAACAGATTCACAATTTATTGCACTAAACAGGGCATTCAAATGCAACACATTGTTCCATATACACGATAGCAAAATGGTGTAACTGAGAGAAAGAATCACACATTGAAGGAAATGGTTAATCGTGTGATTCAATCTAAAGGATTAAGTCTTCATTATTGGGTGAAAACCATCAATTGTGAAAATTGCATAGTAAATCACACTCCCACAAAGGATTTAAAAAATATTACACCAAAAGAAGCATAGAATAAAATTAAGCCAAATGTAAGCCACTTCCATGTATTTGGTAGTGTAGCATGGGCTCACATTCCTGATTAGAAAAAGAAAGCATTGCAATCTAAAAGTGAAAAGTTAATTTTTGTTGGATATTCTAAAGATGTTAAAGGCTATCGACTTCTTCAACCCCATTCCAATGAAATTATTATTTGAAGAGATATTAAATTTGATGAAAATATATTGACCTGCAAGCCTAATTCTGCATTTTTGTCGTCTTCGTCCTACGAGTCATCTTCAGCGTTTGTGCCATCTTCTATTCTTATTATGGTTTCTTCTTCCTCGGATGATGACAGTGAGGATGTAAATCCACCTCCACCTACTCACCTTCCTCCAACACGAACCTGCACCAGCACCATTGTTTCTCAAATGGGTATATTCAACACGAAAAACAGTTGGTGATATTGTCAACCATCCTTCATATCAATGTCGGACACATTCACAGTTTTAGTGAGCCTCTTCTCTTTTCGCTTAAGTTTTAAAGACTCATGATCCAAACACTTTTGGAGAAGCTTCAGGTCATCGAGATTGAGACACAACAATGAATGAAGAGTATCGTTATTTAATGGTGAATGATACTTAGGATCTTGTACCTATTCTGAAAAAAAAGAAAACTTGCCAGATGTAAATGGGTGTATAGATCTAAGTATACATCAAATGGAAGTGTTGAAAGACACGAGGCCTGACTAGTTTCCAAAGGGTCCTCTCAAGTTGAAGGCATAGACTGTAATGAATTTTAGGTACCAGATCTATTATGATAAGAAGAAAATAGAAACACTACAGAAAATACCATTGGAACAACAAAATGTAGAGAAATCAACACCAAAATGATACATTTATTGATAGAAAGCGATGTTCACTTGTCTCTTCTAGGGGGGAACCTCCAGCAGAGCAGCTCTCTATTACAATAATTCCCATGACAAGGATTTCTCGTGCCTCGTATTCCTATTTATAATAATTCTTTCTTCTAAAGAACATTCTAGAGGAAGATATTTCTAGAAGCATAAGCTTCTATTAGGTATTTTTATATTGACTTGTTCATATTTATTAAATAGGATTTGTTAACTAATGTTGGCCTTTATTACATGGAAAATATAGTAGTATACCTATCTGAGGGGTTAGGGAGGTTAGGTCACTAACATGCCCTCCCCCTTGAATAACAACCTTGTCCACAAGACTTGACATGAGGAAATTGTTGCAGAATGGTGGTCAGCTCCCAAGTGGCATCTTCTGGAGCTGTATATTTCCACTAAACTAACAGTTCCTTGAAGGTGTGTTGACAGAGACAATGTTCTCAATGGTCCAATACTTCTTGTGACTGCAACCAAATGGAACCTTCTTCTTCCAACTCAGGGAGAGTGGTTTCAGTTTATCACTTACTTACAATCACTTTCTTTAAGCATGAGACATGAAAAATAATATGGATCTTAGAATGACTGGGTAGAGATAACTAATAGGCCACGATCCCCACTCGCTTGAGAATTGTATAAGGACCATAAAATTTGGGAGCAAGTTTCTGACAGTGTTCAACTTTGAGTGAATTTTTCTTATAAGGTTGCAAACGAAGAAACACTTGGTCCCCTTAAGAAAATTGACGTTCAGAACAACCCTGATATGTTTGTTGCTTCATGCGATTCTGAGCCATGAACAAATTTTCTTTGAGGGTACAGAGAATGGCCTCTAGGACTATAAGATATTTTTCAACCTCTTGAACCTTCGAGACACCTCGCATGTATGAGAGAAATAACAATGGATTTTATCTATAGGCTTCTTCAAAAGGATTCATGCGAGTAGTTGTATGATAAGATGTGTTGTACCACCATTCAGCTAGGGTTAACCATTGAGCCCACTAGTTTTGTCTGTCGGATGAAAAACACCACAAATATGCTTCCAAACACTTATTGACAACTTCAGTTTGGCCATCAGTCTAGGGATGATAGGTGGTGTTGAGATGAAATTGTGCTCCCTGGAGCCTCAATAGTTCTTTCCAAAAATTGTTGGTGAAATTTGGATCTCGATTAGAGACAATAGAATGAGGCATGCCATGAATTTTGAAGATATTATCCATGAAAATTTGAGCCACAATGGATGCGGTGAATGGGTGTTGAAGAGCACAGAAATGATCATATTTGGAAAAACAATCGACTAGCACCATGATGACTAACTTATTGCCCGATTTAGGTGAGCCAACAATGAAATCCATAGAAATATCCCTCCAAATAGCAGGGGGAATCGGAAGCAGTTGGAGTGTGTCGTAGCTTTGACTATTTTTCCCTTGTTGCATTGACAGACATTGCAGTCAGCCAAAAAGGTGCGTCAAACATCCTATTTCATACCATCCCGGAAATAAATAAATAAAATAAATAAATTGTTTGACCCATTCATAGGTTTTGGTAAACCTTGAATGCCCAGTTGTGAGTGAAGCATGAAGCTCATAGAGCACTATGGATTTAAGTTGTGACTGTTTGCTTAAATACATATGACATTTGTTGAAAATCTCTTCATTATGCCAAGAGTACCCTAGAGAAGCTAGAGAATGGTGTTGCAATTGTTGGATCAGAGAGAAATTTTGGGGTCTTGCAGCCATTCTCGGAGAACATCTTGCAGTCAATCTGGTACAATGAAGGAGAGGGAAAAGAGGGACCCTTCTTCTTCATACTTCCTAGAAATGTTTTTAGCAACCACATTTTTTTTTCCCTTATAGTAATTGATCTCATAAACAAATCCAAATAGCTTGGTCGCCCATTTTTGTTGCTCCAGGGATGAAATTCGATGTTCCGAAAAATACTTGAGGCTCTAATGATCAGTTTTAATTTGGAAGCGTTGCCCCAATAGATAAGAAATTCATAGATCCATGGCATGCAGAATAGCCAACATTTCCTTTTCATAGACTGTTTACCCCAAATGTCTCTCTGAAATTTGTTTTCTAGTGAAGGCTAAAGGCCTACCATCTTGCATGAAGACGACCCAATTTCCTTTCCTTGAATACTCTCATTCTAGAACAAAATTCTTTATGAAGTTGGGAAGTGAAAGGATAGGAGTCATGCACATAGATTCTTTGAAGGCATGGAAGGATTGATCAGTTGTTGGATTCCAAGTGAAAGCGTTATTTTTAAGGAGAGCAATGAGAGGTGTTGCAATTTTTTCATAATTTTGAACAAACTTGTGATAATATCCCTTTAAACCTAGAAAATCATGCAATCTCGTAAGATTTTTAGGGTGAGGCCAATCATGTATAGCTTCAATTTTCTTAAAATCCACCTATCCACCATCGTCGCCAACAATATGACCCGGGTATTCCACTTCCAAGGCTCCAAAGGCACATTTAGATCATTTGAGGAAAAGTTAGTGCTAAGAGAGTAGATGGAGAACTTGATACACATGGGTGAGATGGGTAGTCCAATTTTTACTATAGATGAGAATATCATCAAAGAAAACTAAGACAAAATGACATAGAAAAGGGCAAAAGATGTGATTCATGAGACTTTGGAAAGTGGAGGGAGAATTACATAGGCCAAAGGG
>ML835588.1:13293-48148 GCA_009831015.1 Picea engelmannii | reverse complement strand
TTAGTTGGATGTCAAAGCTACAGAACATTGTTACTTTATCCACTACAGAAGCAGAATATGTAGCTGCTTCACATGCTTGCAAAGAGGCAGTTTGGTTGAAAGGTTTGTTTGGTGAGTTTGGAAGGATACAGGACAAAGTAAAGCTACTTTGTGATAGTCAGAGTGCTATTCACTTGGCTAAGAATCCAGCCTATCACAGTGAAACAAAACATATACCTATAAAGTACCATTTTGTAAGACAGGTCATCGATGAAGGTGGAGTCTCTCTTGAAAAAGTGCATACAAAAGAGAACTGTGCAGACATGTTCACAAAACCAGTACTGTTAGAGAAGCTACAATGGTGCTTGGCTTCTCTTGGCTTGCAGAAAAGGTGATGAACAGAAGCAGGAGCAAGGTATCAGGTTAATTGTTGTCAAGGTGGAGATTGTTGGAAACGGTGACAACAACTATACCGTGAATAGAAATTTAGATCCTATAAACCGGGTTGGTTGTAACCAATCCATCTAAATTAGAATATGGATTTTTCTATATAATTGTATGCCCATAGAGGCTGAGTCAGTGTGAGAGGCGAGTGAGACCTGTCTGTAATCTCCATTAGCTTAATAATGAGAAGACCGATACCTATGCTTGGTGGACGTAGCCCAACTTTTGGGTGAACCACGTAAATCGTTGTGTCTTTGTTGCTTGCATTTGTATTGTTTGATTCTTATGGTAATTGTGTTTTTCCGCATTGGAAATTACAACACGAGGAAGATTTTTTCTGAGGACACAAGAGGCTTGGATAACCACAACGTTTCTTGGAGGCGATTTACCAGACCAAACTATCGAGATATGAATTAAAATGATGTAGTTCTTTCCCAAATTAACCTTTCGATCACCTTTTCTTCTCATCATGGCAATACCTGTTGTACTGTGTCGGTAATGTCCAGAATTAAAACCTGGAGAGGGGAGAGCCTGATTTGCTCGTGTCCATTAGCTTGCTCCATGCTCATGCTTACAATTGCAACACGTATTACCATCTCCCATTACCTTTGTCGTGCACTTCCACGATATAATATTATGATTATAGGAACTAGATCCATCTTTACACACATGCGACGGTATATGAGACGGTACATGATGTTAGAGTTTGCACAGGGTCGAGGTCTTTTGGTTGCTTTAACGGTCCTGATGCCTACATGCTTAATAAACTCCAAGTTCTTTGCATGCGAGGTGTGGTGGCACTTTTCAATAACACATGTCTTCCCTGAAATGACATGCATGGGGTGCTTATAAGCCCAAAGAGTTTTCCTTAGGCCACTAGGGAGGGACTTGGGTTTAGGGGGCATGCACATTACGGAGGGGGAATAAGGGACTCAGTGCCATCAGCCCTCATGAGACCTTGAAACTTGCCAATTGCTAGATTGGCCATTTCATCTGCGGCTGAATTGTGCTTCCTAACCACATGGTAGTAATTCACTTGAAGGTTTTTGAGAGAGAGTTTGATGTGGTCCACAATTTTCTTTAACATGATGTCCTTTGGGGTGGAGTTTTGAATGAAGAATCCCATGATATTTTTTGAATCGCCAATAATATTAAGGCCTGGGATTTGTCTTTGCTTGACTAGTTGGACACCCCTGGTACATAGCATACACCTATGCCCTATTATTAGTGGTGATTCCTAGGTTCCAATAGTAATCAAGAACTTTATGTCCTCCAAATCCATACAGTACCCTCCGCACCTACCTCCCCTCATAAATATTTATATTTAAAAAATATACATATCAAATATTATATTTTTATATTAAAAATATAATTTATATTTATATTTAATTATTTTAAATTAAAAATATAAGTTAAATATATATTTTTATTATAAAATAATATTTTTATAAAAACATTAATTTTATATAAAATAAAATAAAAAATCAATATTACATATATTTTTATTTAATAATGTTTTGTCATTTATTTAATATTATTTTTTATAAAAAATCATTATAAACTAATAATTATCATCACAATATAAGTGATTTGAAATATTTAACATTTAAAAGTTATACCCTTTAATAATTTATGTCTAAATTCCAAATAGAAATTATATTTTTTCATATTTTGCTCTATGTGGACCAACTTGTTATATAAACATTAAAATTTTGTGATTCAATAATTGTTTGATCAAATTTGTTTTAAAAATTAATAATATTAGATAAGATGTTGATATTAAATTTTAAATAAAAATTAATAAGAGTGAAATGTTGATGTTAATATTAAATAAGATATACTTTCCCTCCCTTAGGATATATCCTAATAGCCTTTCCCAATATTTTTGAATTTCTAAGGAAAAATTTAAATTCCCTTCCTACAACAATATTATCACCACCCATAAATTTGAGGTTAAAGAAAATTTCCCAAAAAACATACATGCTAATATACATATCATAAATGTTTACAACATAGAAAGACCTCCCCGAGTCTAAGGACAACAAGTATGCCCTTATCCTTGAAGAAATAATCTCTAACATTTGTAGTTGGAGTGACTAGTTCCATGTTGTTACTAATCTCCAAACCTACCTGTAGCATCATAAGACAAAAAATTCCAACCTTTAAGAAAACAAGATTGTAATATTTTCTTCAATCTCTCCCCTTCCACCATTGATTCTTGGATCAACAATACATCAAGTTTATGAACCTTAAAAATCCTATCAAAAGCATTTTTTTTTTGTGGGGAGCACCCAACCCCATGATATTGAGAGACACAACTATCACTATTTGACATTTTTTTAGAGTTAATACATATTATCCCTCTATCGCGATCTTCCATTATATTTCTCTGGTCGAAGGTATCCCACCACTTGAAACAAAAAATAACACATTGAAAAGATGAGAAGTCCACTTGCATAATCTCTTGTATCTTTCCAGTGTAACCTAACTTCCCCTCTATTAGGTTTTGATCATGGTGGCTAGCACGACTAGACTGGTCAAACTGAACCTCCACTCCACAATCTTGTGTGATGTGTCCATCATCAACATACTTAGTGTGGAAATAATGTCCATATGCCCACATAGATGGGAACAAATGCACCTATAAAAATGTGAACAAAGGACGATGTCATATGTCTAATAACCCAAGTATTAATAAAAACATAATACATGTTAAAATTCAAATGTGCAATATTATAAATTGAACGTGATACTTAGAGAGGTTCTTACAGAGTTGTTGCACCTAATCCCTATGTTTAGTGCATCCAGATCTTCTCTATGTTGGTTATGACCGGAATCTACATATTTCTCTTATATTTGGTCAACCACCCAACTGTTGGGACATATTTTTGGCATATTTTCTTTTAAATGACCAAGATAAGGCATGCTTCTACCATTCAACCGTCTGAATGTTTTCTTGTCACTGTCTCATGTTTCCTTATTTTCTCTAATGTACTCAACAAATTCCTAGACAAATTTGTAATGGTTTTTATTAACGATATCTTAATCTACTCCAAGAATAGAGAGGAACATGAGGAACATCTTAGACTTGTACTTCAAGTACTAAGATAGCATCAACTCTACGCCAAATTTAGCAAGTGTGACTTTTTCCAAAAGAAAATACATTACTTGGGCCATGTCATATCTAAAGAAGGGGTAGAAGTAGACCCTGACAAGATCAGATCCATTATGGAATGGCCTACCCCAAAGGATGTTTCGGATATCAAATCCTTTATGGGTTTAGTAGGATACTATATGAGGTTTATAAAAGGGTTTTCCAAGATTGGTTGTCCAATCACTACCCTCTAGAGGAAGGGGGTTAAATTCATTTGCACATTGGAATGTGAAGAAAGATTTCAGTCACTAAAAAACCTTCTAACTCATGCACTCATGCTGAAGATCGTCGATCCCAATAATGACTTCCTCGTGTGCACAGATGCAAGCAAGGAAGGACTCGAAGGAGTCCTTATGCAATAAGGAAGCGTATTTTTCTATGAATCCCGAAAATTGAATGAGCATGAAGTCAACTATGTGACCCATGATCTAGAGTTGGCTGCCATAGTGCACTCTTTGAAAATGTGGAGGCATTACCTCCTGGGTAGGAAATTTGTACTTATGACAGACCACTGTGGATTGTGACACCTATTTGACCAACCAAAACTCAATGCTCGATAAGATAGGTGGATGGCCCTCCTTAGCGAGTTTTATTTCGAAATCAAACATATCGAAGGAAAGGAAAATAAGGTGGCCAATGCCCTTAGCAGAAGTATGAAAATGATTCATCTGGTAGCGATGAGCACTGGCGAGACGAATGTCAAGGAAAGAGTCAAGAATGCACAAGAAATAGATGCATTCTTCCAGACCGTAACCTCATACCTGGAGAAAGAACCCGTGGGGCTAAAGTATGAAGGCTACTAGATGCTAGATGGAGGTCTGTTGACTTACTGAAACAGGCTATATATTCCAAGTTGTGATGACTTGAAGAGGTTCATAATGGACGAATTTCACAAGAGACCATACACCGACCATCCAGGCTATCAGAAGATGGTCATGACCACCAGGAAACAATTCTATTGGCCTGGATTGAAGAAAGACATAGCTGAGTATTTAGCTAAATGTCTAGAATTCCAGTAGGTTAAAGCAAAACACCAGCACCCAGCAGGACTATTACAACCTCTACCAATCCCAGAATGGAAATGGGAAACCATCTCCATGGATTTCATCACCGTATTACCAACATCGATCAGGCAAAATGATGCCATCATGGTAGTGGTGGATAAATTGAGCAAGCCTGCTCATTTTATTCTCATCAAATCAACTTGCAAGGCAATAGATATTGCCAACATATTCATGAAGGAGATATTCAGACTACATGGCATGCCTAAGGAGATTGTGTCTGACAGAGACACACAATTTTCTTCAAACTTTTGGAAATCCTTGATGGCTGGTCTGGAGACCCAATTATTGTTTAGCACAACCTATCATCCTCAAAACGATGGATAGATGGAAAGAGTGAACCAAATCTTAGAAGACATGCTAAGGATGCATGTAATGCATCAACCTAAAAAGTGGGAAGATTACCTGCCCCTAGTGGAATTTTCCTACAACAACGGCTACCAAGAATCACTAAAGATGAGCCCCTTCGAAGTCCTCTGTGGTAGGTTGTGAAACACTCCAGTCAGCTGGAGTAATCCCGCGAACAGAATTACAATTGGACCCGACATGTTGAAGGAAATGGAACAACAAGTGGTTTAGATAAAGCAAAATCTGAAAATCGCTCAGAATAGACAGAAAAGTTACGTCAAAAGAAAGAGAACCCCCAGAGAATTCAAGACGGGAGTCCACGTCTATCTCAGAGTTAGACCCAGGAAGAGTTCCCCGTGGATGGGAGCTTGTGCCAAGTTGGCACCTCGATATTGTGGACCCTTTGAAGTTTTAGATAGAGTGGGACCTGTAGCCTATAGGCTAGCACTTTCTCCCATAGTAAAAGCACATAATGTTTTCCATGTTTCATAGTTGAAGAAATATGTACATGATTCTAATCATATAATTGACTGGTCTGTGATCCAGGTGGAACCAGAGGGAGAATTCCTACCAGAACCTCAAGGCATACTAGATAGGAAGGAAACCCCACTCAGGAACCGAACCATTGCATAGGTCAAGGTGCAGTGGAAACACTTTGGCCCAGATGAGGCCACATGGGAAATGGAGGATGCCATGAGACAAGCATACCCATTTCTGTTCACTTATGTACATACAAGATATGTTAATAGATAGAACATCGAGGACGATGTTCCTTTAAGGGGGAGGGAATTGTAACACCCTGTTTCCCCCAGCTTGTAAATATAACTATAAATGGAAAAGAGACTATGGCAAACTTTAAATGTGTGAATATTGATTCGATGGACCTTTGTTTGAAAGGTAAACGAATTTGAACCTAATTAATTACTAAGAAAATGGACAAGTGTTGTGTGACTAATGGGGGGGGGGGGTAATTAGAAATATCACAGATGCTACATGAAGAGAGGGTGAAGGGGACCATGAATGGTTGCGTTAACCTTCACCAAACCATTCCTTACTGGATTTAATTGCTCAGGACTAGAACTGTCCTCTGACCCAGAAATGAATTACAGTCGGGATGGTGGGTGGGAATACCTCCTCAAGATTTAATGATGGGATGGGGCATAGCACTCATCCATAAGGCTTTGAGAGTTGACCATGGACTGGGAATTCAATCCACACACGACCTTGCTGAAAGAGGCGAGAAAGGAAGGTGTGGCGGGCAGAGGAAAAACACACCTGTGAAGAGCGCAGAGGCAAGAAGTGAATCTCGGGGGATTCAAGGAAGAATTGAAAACTAAGTGTTATGGATACAATAAATGGCAGAGAAGGTTTGGATACAAGCTGATAAATGAGGCTAGTCCTCCTTGCTTGGTATTGTGTAAACCATTGCCAGGATCATGCGGGAAGAGGAGAGTAACCTATGTCCCTACTGTGGCTGAGTGAGAAGAAAAGGTTGTGTTGTAGAGCATCGTGGTCCAGCTCGAGGGTGGCTAGTGATAAATCCGTTTGGAGTGACTGAGCCTACGGTTTGGTGGAAACATGCACCCCTTCTAGTAGTCGCTTCACATTGTTTGGTTCTGATAAGTTTTTTCCCTGCTTTAATTGTTGAATTAGAATGATGAATGATTACTTGGTTATACAAATATATTTAGATGCATTTGTAAACATTTTCTGTGTGAAATGGCTATGATATGCGTATGCTTCCATCTCCTTATGAATTCACACTTTCCACTGATAGACTGTATGCCCAGCTTAACTCCAGAGGCTATCCGAAGCGTGAGACGTTAAATGGTCGAGATGGGAGGCATTGTGTCGACCTATAACCACCCTTCTGAAGAGGATATATCTCTCTCAAACCCTCTTGTTGGGTGAATTTTTGGACCCAAGTCCATAACCCACCCAGGGTAAAGCTTGGGAAAATGGTCATGAGAAAGCAGCAGAAGGGAAGATTTTTGCCTGGTAAGGAAGTCGCAAAGTGACCTGGACCGTGGATCTATGGATCCTTCGAGATCCACCTCAACCATTTGATCTACGAGTTCGTAGTTCACTCATCAGGAAAGTCGCTTGTTAGCGTGGCCTAGTCTTCCGAAACTTGAAGTCGCGAAGTGACCTGGATAGTGGATCTATGGATCCTTCGGGATCCACCTCAACCATCTGATCTACGAGTTTGAATTTCGCGCATCAGGTGAGTCACTTGTTATTGTGGCCTAGTCTTCCGAAACTCAAAGTTGCGAAGTGACCTAGACCGTGGATCTATGGATCCTTCGGGATCCACCTCAACCATCTGATCTACGAGTTTGGAGTTTAAGCATCAAGAGAGTCGCGTGTTAGCACGGCCTAGTCTTCTGAAACCCGAAGTCACGAAGTAACTTTGACTGTGGATCTAGGGATCCCACGGGACTCCACTTGGTCGTTCGATCCATGAGTTCAGAGTTCAGGAGGTTCACGAGTGAAAGCGGCCACGAACTTTGAAACATCGTAACTTCCACCAACTAGTGAGTTAGACTAGGATTATGCCAGATGTTGGAAGGTTTGTCTACTGGATCTCTCTTCTCGGTCTAGGACCCTAGAGAGGGTATGATTTGGGATGAAATCCCCATAGGCGTCGCATGATTCTCATCTATTGAACGCCGAGGAACTTTGGGAAGCTGTAAGATATAAACCAAGGGTTGGATTAGCGCCTGGTAGGAGTCATTAGAAATTTATGGGTAAGTAGAAGAGGATAAATCATGTCAGAGAGATGATTCGAGATGATATAGTTAAAGAGAAAACAAAATTATGACACCTCACCCCCTTAAAAGAGTATGTAGGGTTCGGGTGTGTTACATGCTTACTACAGTAGCCTCGAAGAAAAAGTACCATTGTTCGGTTAACAACCTATGTCTGTCCGTCGGTTTGTGGATGAAAAGCAGTGCACCTCTTCAACTTGGTGTCCATCATTCTCCACAAGTTTTTCCAAAAATACTCAAGGAATCGAGTATCTCAATCCGAGATGATGGATGTGGGTAATCCAATGTGAACCCAAACATATCGAAAGAAGAGATTAGCAGTATGCTCAGCAGTTATTTTTGTTTTACATGGCATCAAGATACACTACTACATACAAATAGTCATGACCCCTTTTCAACATTGGTAAACCCCCTACAAAATCCATGGAGATACTCTCCCATGGATGGGATGGAACAGGAAGTGGTGAGTATAGCCCCAATTTTCTATTAGTGGGATTACAAGTAGAACACATCACACACCCCTTTACATATTTAGTTGCAATTGCTTTCATCTGAGGCCAGTAACAAAACCTTTGCAGATGAGCCATAGTTTTTCCTACCCCGAAATGCCCAGACACAAGAGAAGTGTGATCTTCTCGTATTACATGGACTCGTTCACTTGTAGGAATACATAGATTTTCAAGATGGTAGAGTAGTTTTCCTTGTAGACAATAGTTCTCTACTTGTGCACCATGGGTTAGCTTTTCAAATACCTCTTTAAAATTGTCATCAACAACATATTGTTCCACATAGATATCATTAGATAAAGAAACATTCTTCAAAATAATAGAAGCAACAATAGGAGGTCTAGAAAGCATATCATCTACCTTGTTACTTGTATCCTTTTTGTATTTGATTACCAAATTAAATTGTTGAAGAAAACCCATCCACCTATAATGTCGAGATTGTTGCAGCTTGGTTTGTGCTTGAAGATACTGTAAGGGTTGATGATCTGTATGTATGATTGTTTCCTTCCTAACAAGTAGTGCTTCCATTTCTGTGGCTTGCACACAAAATCATCAAGACTGTTGGAGTTAAACAATAGTAAAGTATGACGAATATAACTGTGAAGCGCGCCAATATACTTCATTAAAGTTTCATAAGAATCTAAAGGAATTTTTAATGCAAGATCTTTCTTCCTAAATTCTTTCGTGAAACTTTGGACAGTTTGACCTTTACTTTGTCTTAAAGTTTTCAATTCCATCATTGCTTTATGTAAATAACCTAATGGGTAAAATTCCTTCATTATTGTTGATTTAAATTCTGACCATGAGGAAAGGAGATTACCACACTTATGTCGTGAAGTTTTCTCTCCCACCATACAAGAGCGGTGCCTTCCAACCGAAGAGAGGCCAATTTCACTTTAACTTCCTCTTCATCAATCTATTGAAAACAACAATACACTTCAACCTCTCGAATCCAATTATCTAGCTTTTCAGGATTATCATCTCCATTAAACATAGGTAAAGCAAATTTTACATCAAGCTTTAACAATGGTTTCTTAAAAGAATCTTTATGGCTAGAATGATGAGAATGATGAGAATGATGAGAATGATTAGAGGAAGAAGAGCTAGAGATCAATGGTGAAGATGGAGGCTCAGGAGGGTCTCCTCCATACCCTTGATTCACTGAAGCATTTTCATTTGTTGATGCTTCATTTTTCTTCCATTTCTTTGCCATTCTCTTCTCGTAATCTCCATACATTTTCTCGACCATATATGACATGCGATAGAATACCATATGGAAGTTTTCTCTTGTTCATCATGCTTTTCCTCTTCATCCATTTTATTCCTTTGGGATGCACAACCAACTTCGGGGTTGAAATTATTAAGTGTTCCTTCACCCTTTTTATGCATGGCCCTAGTAAGAATTCACACTCAACAATTCAAGTCAAATATGAATGCTTTGATACCAACATGATCCAAGATCTTTTCATCAATTTGACATATTAAAGAATTGTATTAAAAAAGCATAAATTGAAATGCACCATAAAGAAGGAAAGCTCATTGATAAAGAGACATACGCATCAGATCTGAACACAAAAACTTGATAACGGAGTTCGTCCTTGGTGGACTATGTCTCCAGGTCTTGTTCTCAAATGGGTAGGCCTTTTTATTAACTCAACAAAAGAATTTGGCAAAATAAATAAGTATACCTCATTATGGGGTTAAGCTGCAAAAGCTTTGCTTAGATCAGAAAACAAACAACACCACTGAATTTGTGGCATCGAATTACCCAAAAAAGAATGTCTCCATGCCTCGATCTGAGTTTGGAATTTTCAGGCCCAAGAGAAATTTTGCCTTGGTTTATGTGCTTGCAACCTGCAATAAATTCACAAAATTTTGCCTCGAAAAATGTGCATGATCATACCATCATGCACCCTACTCATATCTCTCTCGTGCACTGGAAAATACCACTTTTTAAATTTAATGCTGGGCAGAGTTAACAACTTGGTTGTTTGGCCCAACATTTGGTGGAGTATTATTTTATAGGCTTTTGGTTGGGGGAGGTCCCGAGGTCCAACCCGCAGGCCTCCTCCCTTTTGGCTTGTTTGTTTTAACCGTGGAACAGCCAGATAGAACCTTTGTTAAATTTAGTGGCGATGATATGTTTGGTGGATTATTTGTTGTAGACAACTAAATAAGGCAGGATATGTATTAAATTAGCATATTGGGGGTTGGCGCCAGCCAACCCTGCCTTTTTTTGAAAAGTTTGGTTGCTGGACCTCACTGTGCATTTTCTCGCTACCACGTGGCAACCTTTCATTGGCCCATGTCACCACACTGCACAGTCATTCCACATCATCCATGTCGCATCATCTTGCCATGTCACCTGTCGGGTGGATGTACGGTCTACGACATGGTGCTTTTCCATTGGTCCACGAACTGACTAGAAAATGCCAAAAATGAGTGACACATGGCAACCTTCAGTGTTGCCATTTCATCATGTTGATTTCATGCTAACATCATTATGACACATGTCACCCTCTATGTGTGCCACGTACCCTATAAGGATGATGACATCATTCATACTGATGTTGACATCAGCAATACGGATGCTGACTCATCCCTGTTGACTGGGCTAGGTTGAGCAAAACTTTGACCGTGAATATATTTTGATCCGTAACTCTATTTGATGAGTCGTTTACGCCATTGAAAATCTTGTGATGCGCTCTTCGTGATGATGCCAATTTCACTGAGTTTTGAGGACTTTGAATTTTTGTCTTTTCTCTGTCTGTTGAGGCCATTCTGAGCTTCCTGAGGTGCTTCTGCGAATTATGAGTTATCCTTAGACTTATCTGGATCCTTTTTGGATCATTTCCTTTGCACAACTATCAGGCAAGACATTATCACTTGGAAGTACCTTATCTTTAAGTAACTTGCAACTAGTGGGTAATAGAAATGTACATTGTCATTAAGCATGAATAAAATCAATCATTTTATTCCTTATTTGTGTGACAATATTCCTTAAAAAGTTAGGGGACTTAATGGTTAGTTGCCTCAAAAGTGTTGAGAAACACACATACGACATACCATACATTTATTTCAAGTTGTACAGTAACATTGTTGTCCCTAGTTGGGTAGACCTTGACCCCTGTACTTGACTAAAAAGAGGGGTGGTGGAAGCAAATTTCAGGATTTCGAAGAAGGTATTTATGACATTAGCGTCATCCCCTAGTTCATTTTTCTAGAATGCATGTAACAACATTCCCTCCATGGCTTGGGTATCCCATAAGAAAGCATCCATACCAATCTCTATATCATTTCCTTCGTACCCAACATGTGAAGAACTAGTGTTACTGTAGAGGTTTTGAATTGGTGACTCGGGACATAGAGGGAATTGAATAGGTGGTTGATTCAACCATTCTCAATTATTATTCCTCTCCAAGTTGTGCTCGTTTAACAACAAGCTCATAACTTGAAATCATAGTGGGGTGCAATGGTAGATGGTAGACTGGTCGCTCACCGTTAGAATCTTGATTGTAAAAATATTGAACATTACATCGATAATATTAGTAACACAATGCATTTAATATGTTCAAACATTTATTAGAAGCATGAAATTGTTTTCACAATAATAAACATGAAACCAACCACTTTATAAAAAAAATGTTGAATTAAGCAATACATTTACATTAGTTCCATTGAAAATCCAAAAATACAGTTACTCAATCATCTTTTTCTTATGGCCCAAGGGGTGTCTTCATAAAACAGATCCAATTCATGATGTAATACCATTTACCCAGGTTGGTTCCTGGAAGATGGCATGTTATGATTGGTAGGGTAAACCAGTTATCATTTTCATCAAACATTTTCTTGCGGTATCTTTCTCCTGATAAGAGCTTGCGGAATTTTGGGAGTACTGGAATATCCTGTGCATCTGAACTCGATAATGAATCATGATCCTGCAAAATTCAATGAAAAATTATTCAACTACACTTTCATACATAACATAAAGTCAATGAGATAAATGAATTATAAATAAAATCTAGACTTACTGCAGTTGGAGGGAGAGAACTTGAAGGACTTGCAGTGATATGGAATGAGTTGGAATTTGAAGAATTGGCCATTTGATATTATAATTATAAATTTCCTACGTTTGATCCAAAATCGCCATCTTAGGAAGAATAGAACAATATAACTTCAAATATAATTTTGAATGAATTTTAAAAGTCAACGGTGCACCTAATTATATTATGATGCCCCGTGTATCCATACAAAAACTGCACCGATGCAGCAAATTTTAATAAGCACCGAAGAGTGGCCTTTGTTACAACCTCCATAAAGAAAAACCTCCACAAATTCTAAATGTGGAGGTTTGCATTTGCATTTTTTAATTAAATTGTTTGTCAATGTGTTATTACTTATGAACCGCACTGGTGCTAGCGCACTGACTAAGAAAGTTACAAAAAAAAATAATGCGCTCATTTATATGTGGTTGTTTACATTTGAATTTTGTTTATCAGTGTGTTTTTAGTATAAACCACACTGGTGCCTTTATTAATGCATAGTGCACTAGTGCATTTCTTAATGTATACTGCACCAAAAAAATGAATTTACGAAGAAAAAAAATAGTGCATGTGTTTATCAACAATACGCTAAAATATACAATGAAAAAATGAGCAGGAATTTCAGTTTTTCTAAATGGCTTGTTTATAAATGAAAACCCTATTCATTCTTTCATTCTTTTTCCAAAATTTAGAAGGGAGATTTATGCAAGAGAGATTTACCAGTAAAGTCTTCGAAGTGAGTGGATTTTTTTGAAGAGCCAAATTTCAAAGGGATCATCATAGGTCACATATGAATCTGCAGAGGAGAAATTTCAGGTATATGATTTCAATCTATTGATCATATTAATCTTTCCCCCATTTGATTCAAGTAATTTTTAGTTCATTCCCAAAAAAATAAAAGGGTTTCATAGTTACCTTCAATATTGGAAGCCCTAACTTCTTTGTTGTTTCTCTTGCTTTCCCTCTCTATATTTCACAATGATTTTTTTTAAGCAATGTATTTTTATAGAGTTTGTTTACTCATGTATGGGGTGTTTGGTACCCATTGCAATGGGACCATTGATTGCATTGGATCCCAAACCGACTTATCGCTATGAGTTTTTTTTTTTTCAATGCCTTCGTGGTTCGTGGTGCACACTCTACAAGTATAGAGCACCAATGCCCATATTCATGCCAAATACACCGTTGAATTTGAAATAAAAATAATATTTTTTGAGAACCGCCTTCATTGTCAACGATGCACGTTTTATTAACAAAGAACATTGGCGTGTAGTATCAAATAAAACACACTAAATTTAAAATGGAAGTAATATTGTTTTTTACATGGAAACCATCAAGTTTTAAATTTGTTCATGGGTTGGCGGTGCGTAATTAACAATACTTATTCATCGTTGTTTTTATTAATTTATAAAGCACCACGTGAATACAACAGTTTGTAGAACATTTTTTTATTTCACAAGCGCACCGCTATCATATATCAATGTGTATACATATGTGTAACACATCGGTGTGTATACATATGTTTAATGCATCAATGCATACACATTTACTATATGCATCGATGCGTACTTATTTACTATACACATCGTTATCTTCTGTTGTAAAAAATGTAATTTTTATATCTAATGGTTCCTAGCTTTTCTTTTTTCAAGGAGATTACGAACATTCCAAGGGACAAATGAGGGAAAAACTAATACATGGTCATAGGGATGTCCAAAAAACTATACAAGGATATGGTAAAAGAAATGAACATAAGTGTATCACAAGAGAAAGAATCGGTCAACCAAAGTTCATCTTTGCAATAGGGGCCAAGGTCTCAGTGTATTTGATACCTTCTTGTTGATAAAATCTCTTCGCAACTAGGTGAGATTTATGTCACTCAAAAATACCTTCAGAGGTAAATTTGGTCCTATAGACTCATTGACACTTCACAACATTCTTTCCTTTCGATTGAGGAACTAAAACCCACGTGTGATTCTTTGACAAAGAATCAATTTTTGTTTGCATAGCATGTTCTCATTCAGGTTGTCCTTGAGCATACGAGTACCAAATAGGATCATAAGTTTCAAGAACACGATTCATCAATGCAACACTAGCATGTTTATTTTGACTTTGAGTTTGTCGTCCGAAAGAGACATCAACAATATCAGCTCCAAATTCAATTTTCTTGGTATCCCATTTGGGCAAACAAGAAACAGGTGAATTGTTGTTCACTGCAGAAGGTCGATCAAAAGTCGGAAAAAATTCAGTTGACAGAGATCGCAGACCAATCGAAACAAATATCGATGGACTAATCAAATCAAAGGTTAATGGTCTATTTGAAACAGGAACAATGTTTGACTATCCATTCAAAGGATTGAAAAATGGAATAGGAGAACTAGTGTTGGAGATAACATCAAAGGGATCATCCTACAATAATCCATAGGAGACATTCAACAACTTGATATCAGCATACTTCTCATCAAACCATACATTTCATCTGATAATGATTTGTCATTTAATGGGATCAAACAATTGATAGACCTTAGACTCTTTAGCGTATCCCATCATGATGCAAGAATGACTCTTTGCATCCAACTTATTTCTGCAATCATCAGAAATATGAGCCTAGACAACACATATAAACACACGAAGGTGGTCGACTGAAGGCTTCTTTCCAGACCATTGTTTGACTAGAGTCATGGAAGAAACAAATTGAGTCGAGATGTGATTAAGTAGATACTTTGCATAATATACCACTTCAACCCAAGAGCTAGGAGGAAGATCATTGGCCTGCAAAAGACATCTAGTCATTTCTATTAATTTGTAATTTTTTCATTATGCGACACCATTCTATTGAGGTGTGTGAGGAAACGAACTTTGTCATACAATACCAAATCAAACCATGTATTCTTCAAAAGGTTGATTTACATCCTCACCACCATTATCTAATCTTAGGTACTTGATGGGTCATCCACATTACTTTTCAACAAACACTCTAAACTCTTTGAATTTTTCAAACACAAGATTCTTATCCTTCAGAAAATAGACCCAAGTGAAATGGGAGAGATCATCAATGAAAGACAAAATATACCTTGCACCTGTGAGGGAAGGTAGATTGATGCAACAAGCCTTTTTGTGAACCAACTCCAGTAGTTTATGTACTCAACACGCTTTTCCAGAGTCAAAAGGTGTTTGATGATGCTTGCTAAGCACATAACCTTCATAGACTTCTTGAAGGGGAAAAACTTTAGGTAGATAAGCAACCATATCTTGACTTTCCATCAACTGCAGACTTCAAACATTTAGGTGGTCGATTCATTCATGCCAAGTTTAACTTTTCTTATAAGTGTGAGAAACAAGAGCATTAGGTTCATTGTCGGTTTGAGTCGTGTCATATAATTTATACATACTATCCTTTAGGTTGGGAAACCCTCCAGTGACAATCGACAAACCTTTCTTCAAGTCTTGAACATAGAACTAATCTGGCCAAAATTCTAAAATATTACATGTATGTGTTAACTGAGCAATAGACAACAAATTGGCACTGAGGTTTGGAACATGATAAACATCGACAATTCTCTCATGTCAACAGGTAACATCACCCTGACTAGCAATATTGAGAGAAAAATCATCAACAACATAAATCTTCCTCTCCTTGGATTCATCCAAGGACGTGAACAATGAAGCATCCTTATCCATATGATGAGTGCACCCAGAATTGACTACTGATTTGTTCTATGCATAATGAGATACAAAGGCTTGAGAATTTCTAACTTAGAAGGTGAAATTATCAGCGGGTCGACATACAATGGACATGTCTCCTTCAAGGCATTTAACCTTGTCCTATAATTTGTTTCTCTTCTTATAACAAACTTTCTGCACATGTCCATTGTTTCCACAGTACTTACATGTCTTTTTCTTTCGACCTTGGTGGGGTGCATATGTTTTCCCTTTAGGTTTCTGATCATGGTATCGAGGTCTCTGTGTAGTGATATCAAACCGTCCTCTTTCTCTATGATTCGACTTACTCTTTCCCTTGAGAAAGTGGGCTTGATGTTTACCACCAAGCTTGCATTCTTCAAGAAATTTGTGTTGATTAGTAATCAAAAGACCATAAAAATCTTCAAAGGTGTAGTCCTTACCATCTTCCTTGTGTTTCTTCTCGTTGGTGCGAAAAGTCGATACGAACACATTGAATGGTGTTCTCAAATTCATTAGGACTAGATTGATGAGTTGTCCATCTTTCTTCTGATAATTCTTTCCACGCTCTCCTAATTTCAATTAGAGTTCCTTTACAAGTGTCAAATAGTCCTCTATTATGTCAATAGAATGAGGATCGAGAGAGTTCAACTATTTCTCCAACTTCATGACGTGACTTTCATTGACTCTGTTGAACAATGACTTCAGCTTCTTCCAAAATTGATGAGGGCAGTTGATTCCACTGAGGTGAAAATGAATCTCCCACGAAATATAGGTTGTGATGACCCCCACAACCTCATCCTTCTTTCCATCAATATTGAAATTTGTCTGATCATCTGTTGGATCTGGAATCACGATCTTCATATACTACCATGGTCCTTTACTCTTCAGTAGGGTTTCCATGTATGGTTCCTATATTGCATAAGTTGATCCGTTCAGAATAACAGGATGAATCTTCGAAGCCATCTTTGATATCTAGATATAAATAGTCTTCATGTTTCAACAAGTTCCAATCGAAAAACCATTGGCATGGAGTCAATCACACAATATATCTAACTCAGCAAGGTTTCTGGATAATAGGTGAAGTTCCAAACCATCAGCTCTAATACCATGTTGGGGAATAGGGTGGAACCTGTTACAAAATAGATAGACAATTCTATAGATAATCAAAGAAAGAATAAAATTTCAAAGACAAAGGTGGTGTCTAAAGATACCGTTACAACACTTAAGCACAACACACTGTGATCAGAACATCACAATGCATATTGGATATTGATATCGCCATGATGATAATGACCCAAGAGGTCTACTATTTATTTATTTATTTATTTTTATTTTTTATATCTAGGGGAAACGATAACTGTGACAGTATCTGGCTACCATGTGACACAGGATCGAATCGATGCTCATTGCATTATAACCCCTAGGGAGAACCACTCCACCCACAAGCCTGGCCTCCAGATAAGACAAGGTTTGAAATCGTGACCTACTTAGCAGCACGAATGCCTTAATAGTACGTCTGTTGGCGACTAGACCGCACCCCTGCGGGCTTGGGGTCTACTATTTATAGCCTCAAGATCTAACCAAATTCCATGAAATAGGGAAGATCTTGTCCACATATAACCGCTAGTTGTTAGAGTTGACTCTGTCAAATCTGTGTTTTCTAGTCGACTCAACAAGGATGTTCAACCCAACCTCTCATGCATCCAACTCGTAGTCAATTGCTTAGTTGGTCGATCCACCGATCGACTATCTTCGACTTATGGTCAATTGTCCAACCAAAAGACTTTTCGACTACTCAAACGATTGATGTAGAGATATGGTCAATCGCCCGATTGGTTGTATCTAGATGTAGGTCGACCTCTCAACCAACTATATCCATATGTAGGTCAACCACCCAAACAATTGATTCCAGGAGAAGTGTAATGAACCATCAAGGCTTGATGTTCCAACAGAATCTTCATATAATGTTAGACTTCTGACTCTATTTTTTGAACTTTTTGTATCTGATCGACGTTCAACCTTGTTGCAACTTCTTTATTAATAGAAAGCTAGTCACTCTTTTTTTTTAAACAATTAAAAAAATATACCCATACAAAATCAGATGATTCCTTGGAAGATAATTAGTGAGGGAATGTTATCTACATTATATTGAAAATTAAATGAGCTACAAATAAAACTATAGCAGATAACACATAAGTACAGTGAAACCCAACTTTTATTAGTGAATAAAATTGCATAATACTGTAGAATACAAACTGGCTAGAATGGTGGTAGCTTATCTCTTAAGAGAAAGAGATGTCAGCTACACTCATTTGCAAAAAGTTATTACAAGAGGTCGAAAGAGTGACCTTGTTGTCTACATCATGAAGGATTAATAATATATCATTATACAAATGAGACGGCTCATATATATAGTACTTACGAATGCCTTTTCCCTCAAGAATCATATCGTTTCAATTATTTTAATATTTTTATAATTTTTTTTTCTTTATCATGTTTTAAAAATACCATGGGTGAATACTATGGGTTACAAAACCATGGGCTCATAAACCACCAATGGTAAAATTAATTGATAACCACGCAAACATCTTTTTACCATTTTACCATTATTATTTATTTTATTTCTCTCCATCTTTCAAATACCATGGGTGTATACCATGGTTTATCAAAACCACAAGCTCGAAAACGTTGATTCAATGGAAGAGGTTGATGGCCACCAATATCCACATGGATAAGTCCTCCCCACTTAGGAAGAAATGGTCCCCAGTGCATCAAGTTCCTTTAGGAGATGGGGATACTTTTGATGAATCTAAACCTTGGTGAGACACTTGCCTTACTGAAGTAGTTGTCATGCTTTGACAATCTGATAGAGTTCTATGTTATGTTGGCGAATAGTTTTCATTTGGGTCTCCATGATTCGATCCATTGTAGCTTGCTCAATGTAGTCGGGATTGAGTTTGATAGGGTCCAAATGCTCAACCACCTCTAAGGTGTCCAACAGAGGCGGCAATATGGTCAGAGCATCTCCACATTAAATATTGGGTGCAAGCCAAGGAAAGGAGGAATACTTAATTCAAAAGAATTCTCACCCACAACCTTTGTGATGGTGTAAGGCCCATATCAGAGTGGTATTAGATTCATGTGGGGGTTTGTAAGGTGTTATTTCTACAAGTGCAACCACACCTTATCACCAACCTGAAACTTGTGTGGAACCTGATGATGGTCTTGTCGATGCTTGTACTTTCCATTAGCCTTTTGAAGGATGACGTGAACCTATTGTTGGAGGTGATGGACCCATTCAACAAATTTACATTGCACAATCTGCCTCGATCTGAGTGTGGGAGGACTATATCGGTAAAGAGTTAGCCGGAAGAGATACATCAATGGGAGCTAATGGTTGGAACCCCAAGCACACTTGAAAGGGGTTATGGCTAATAGAGTTGTGAAGGGCTCTGCTATAGATATGTTGAACATATGGAACCTTCTTATGCACCAACCAAATTAGGCTCCCACAAGGTGAAGAGCTCAATCAAATGTGGCCATTTCGGATGAGCTTATTAATTTGACGCTTTAATTTCTTATTCTCCGGAAGGAGCATCTGTAGATTGGACCATTGGGTAAGGGATCATTAGGTACCAAGTCAATGGAATGCTTGACTTGGAAATGCAGAGGCACCCTCATAGGTGAAGAAAAAATAGCTTTGTGCTCCTCTACAATCTTTTTGACGTGCTTCTATTGTGTAGAAAGGTCTTGGGTCGAGGTTGTGGTGGTTGCAGTGACATTTCATTCACCTTTTGACCAAATCATGAAGAGGGAAAAATTTTAGGACTGAGAGATTACTTTTGTTAGGATTCGAACCCAACCCCTCTTAGTTGGTTATTAGTTAGCATGATATATATTTTCCATGTAATAAATGTTGGCATTAGTTAATAAGGCCTATTAAATAAATGTGAATAAGTCAATGTAAGAATACCTAATAGAAGCTTCCACTTCTAGAAGGATATTCCTCTAGAATGTTCTTTAAAAGATGGAATTAGTATAAATAAGAGTAGGAGGTATGAGAAATATTGTCTTGAGAAGTTATTGTAATAGAGCTCTGCTTTGCTAGAGGTCGCCCCCTCGAAGAGGCAAGTGAACATTCCTTTCTTGAATAAAGGTATTATTTTTGGTATTTCTCTCTCAATATTTTGTTGTCCACTTGATAATTGCTAAATATTATTGTTTTTGCATAATATATTACATCTGGTACCTTGCAAGTGGTATCAGAGCTATTTCCTAGGCAAGAATTGTGGGTTAAATTTTTTCAGAGTAGAAACATATTATGGCGTCTTTAAGCTACAGATATATCTCATTAAACACATAAATCCATAGTCGGGGAAGCATACATGTAGGGAATACAAGAGGTTTTTAATCTCAGATTGTTGGACACCCTTGTAACCCTTGTTGGTACTGCTTCGAGCGGTAGTGCATCAGACAAAACCTATATACAGACTAATCTAGATATCCTAAAACCCTCCATAGATCAATAGATTGACCGCCTGACTGTTATAGGGCCACCGAGAACAACACTCAGGAAGATACTCTCTAGTACCTGGGTAATCGGGTAGTATAGCTAAGGGTACGGTCGAGCCTCCTTAGTTGGTGCCATGAGATATTGGGATGAGTACTACTGTTCAACCTCACACATATATGAAAGATCTATAACACAGGGAAAACCCTTGTCCATAGAAACCATGCACGCCCTAACCAAGGAGAACATACCATACTAGGTACAAACATGATTTTCTAGTCGCGCAACCTTGCCTCCTGCATTCTGGTTTTGAATTGACTACACTTTTTTACTGGTAAGAATTTGGGAATTCTAACACTACAGAAGTATTTATATTGGAGTAAAAATCTGCAGGATTAAAAAAAAAATTGGGGGCCTTCAAACACCCTTATTTGAGACCTATCCCATTGGATTCCTCTTTTTTTCCTAATCACAGTGATACCTATCATTTTTACACCTTTTTTCCTGTGGTCCTGACCCCCTTCCCAACATACTTATTTGGGACCTCTACCATTTAATTCCTCTCTTTGTCCTGATTGCAGTGGTACCTATCACTTTTCAACCTATTTTTTTCTGTGGACCCAACCCCCCTTCTCGACACCCTTATTTTCCACCTATACCACCAAACTCCTTATCTTGTACTGATCGTTGTGGTATCATTCTACCTAATCCTCTCAAATGACCCCTACCACCCACTCCCATAACCTAGAATATTTGGACAGTAAGGTAACCCCCATTTCCAAAAACATGGCCCAACGCATGAACTCCCTCGACCAAAACATGGACACCCTCACCAAGAACCTGAATGCACTCACCCAACAAGTCAATGAACTCGTGTCGCACATCAAGGTTAAGCACCAAGAGTACCATTATGAGGCTCCTCACTCTTCCCATTACTCATCTTTCCCACTCCCCTTGGGGTTCTCCAAATTCCTGGAATAAGGTTCCCAAAATTGAGATGCATAAATTTGATGGATCAGACCCAGTCGGTTGGGTATCCCAAATGGAACACTACTTCTCTCTCCATGATATTCGGGATGATGAGACCAAAATTCATGTAGGGTTTCTCTACTTGGATCAAGAATGATGGAAATGGTGGAAATGGCATAATAAATGCTATCTAGGACAACCAACCTGGACAATGTTCACCAAAGCAGTTTATGCCTATTTTGATAGGTAATCTCATTTTTTGGGACGACTCACCAAGCTAAAACAAATAGGGTCAGTAGCATATTTCATCATCGCATTTGAATAGTTGGCTATCATAACTAAGGGCTTATCGGATGATTTCTATCTTGAATGCTTAATCAGTGTCTTAAAGGATGCCATTCGGGCTCATGTTTGCATGCACTATCTTATTACCTGGTTGTAGGCGCGCAAATTAGGATTGGAGATTGAGACCATTCCTCATGCCCAACCCTTTCATTCTGCAATTCCCAACCACCCTCGTCCAGGAGATACCCCTACTCTGACCCAAACTTTGAAAGTCCAAAAGGTATCTCCAACAAAAAATGGTTGAACGTCATAAGCAAGGAATTTGCTATTGCTGTGATGAAAAGTATTTGTCGGGCCATAAATGTCATGAAAAAAAGTTCTTCCAAATTGATGGGTTTGCGACCACCTCCGCTGAGGATAGCCTGTCAAGTGAGGCTACAGACTCAGAGGACACATCCCACTTACCCCATCCCTGATTCAGTCACATCTCTTGTGGAACTGGAGGTACATGTCATATATATCCATTCCCTCATGGGAATTTTTGCTCCATAGACATTAAAAATAAAGGGCTACATCAAACATAGGTCGGTCATGGTGTTGATTGAAAATGGTAGCACCCATAATTTTATTCATCGCAGGGTCGTTGAGGAGGTCAATTTCTTTGTTATACTGGTTTCTAATTTTAAAATTCTCATAGTTAATGGTGGTACAATGAAATGTGGGGGTCGTTGTGAGAATGTCAAACTCCAAATGGGAGATTATAACTTGAAAAACTCACATGTTTTTCATTTCCATGGGAGGTTGTGATTTTTTCTTGGGTGTTGAATGGATTCACACTCTAGGACTGATTACCATGGATTATTAAGAGTTATATATGACCTTTACTCAAGATGCTCACACATATGCCCTCCAAGGCCTACAAGTTGGCTCCCCATAAATTATTAGTTCTCATCGAATGAAGAAACTCCTGAAGAAAGGTCACCATGGTGTGATTGTTCAAATTAATGTTATCCAGGTAAGTGATCAATCATCTCCAGTAGTCCATCATGATCTGCAACTGGTCATGGACAAGCACCAAGGTTTTTTTGAGACGCCCACGGGCTTACCTTCCTCCAGGGGTGAACATGATCACAACATCCCTCTCCTCCCAGGCAATCAACCCCCCAATGTATGCCCATACCAGTATCCATTTGCTCAAAAAAATGAAATAGAAAAAATAGTGCAGGAATTACTGGAGGTCGGTGTCATTTTCCCAAGTACCATCCCATGTTGTGATGGTCTTAAAAAAAGAAGCTTCTTGGCACATGTGTCTAGATTTTCACACCCTTAATAAATTGACTATTAAGGATAAGTTTCTCATTCTTGTCATTGATGATCTATTGGATGAACTCTAGGGCGCCTACATCTTCACAAAATTAGATCTTCGCTCAGGCTATCACCAGATTCATATGAATGAAGCAGATATTCCAAATACTGCTTTCCGAACTCATGAAGGCCATTATGAATTCTTGGTAATGCCTTTTGGACTTTACAATGCTCCATCTAACTTCCAAAGTCTCATGAACAAACTCTTGAAGCGCTACCTTTGGAAGTTTGTTCTGGTCTTCTTCGACGACATCCTCATTTATAGCTACACTTGGGATGCCCATCTACACCATGTGGAAAAAGTACTCCAATTGTTATAAGACAATCAATTGTTTGTCAAAAAGGCCAAGTGTTCTTTTGGGGCGAGCGAGGTTGAATACTTAGGACACATTGTGGGTTGTGAGGGGGTAAGAGTGGACCCTAAAAATATTCAAGCTATGCAGGATTTCCAAGACCCTCAACCTTGAAATTCCTTCGAGGTTCCTGGGCCTCACGTAATATTACAGGAAATGTTTCCACCAATATGGAAAAATTGCCAAGTCATTGACATACCTTCTTAAGAAGAATGCATTTCATTGGACATTGACAACATAACAGGATTTCAAAGATTTAAAGCATACCATGTGCACTAACCCCATATTTGTCGCCCTTGATTTCAACAAAACATTTTTCATGGAATCTAATGCTTCAGGTACTGGTATTGGCACAGTTCAAACACAAGATGGCAGATCTCTTTCTTTCACTAGCCAGGCTTTGAGTGGTCGCAATTTGGGAAAATCTACATATGAAAAGGAAATGATGGCCATTCTCTATGTTGTGCACACTTGGCAACCATATCTATTGGGCCGCCATTTTCATATCAAAACATATCACCATAGTCTGAAGTATTTCCTAGAACAAAGGTTATCATCCCTGAAACAGAATATGAGGTTGACCAAAATGTTGGGCTATGATTATGAGATCATATATAAAAAATACAAATACAATGTAGTGGCATATGCATTGTCAAGACAATATGAGGATGAAGGTTCCCTATGTACCTTATCATTACCAATTCCTAATTGGATTGGGGAAGTTTGACAAGAGTGGCTCACCCACCCAACTATATCCCAGGTAATTCAGTGCCTTCAAGAGGACCCTAACCCGCCCACCGACTACACCTGGAAAGACAATATCCTCCTATATAAGGAGTGCTTGGTTATGTCTCTGAATTCAACACTCAAGCCTAATATCTTAAATGAGTTGCATTCATCTGCCATCATAGGTCACTCATAATTCCAAAAGAAATATGTTTGGGCTCGCCGTTCTTTTTTCCAAGAAGGCATGAAGAAGGACATCCTTACCTTTGTCACAGAGTGTGATATTTTCCAACAAAATAAAGGTGAAATTATCAAGACCCCATGAGCTCTCCAACCATTACCCATTCTAGCTTCTATTTGGACTGACATCTCCATGGAATTTATCGTGGGCCCTCCAAGAGAGAGCTACAACTCATTCATCATGGACATGGTAGATCGCCTCTCAAAGTATGCACATTTTTGTGCCTTACCACACCCTTTTACGCCCACTATGGTAGTGCAAGTTTTCATTGATCACGTTTTCAAAATGCATGGCATGCCAACATCCATTGTGTATAATTGTGACCTAAATTTCACCAACACATTTTGGCAAGAGTTTTTTAAAGTACAGGGCACACAGTTGAACATGAGCACAACATACCACCCCCAGATGGATGGCCAAACAGAGTTTGTCAATAAATGTTTGGAAACCTACTTGCATAGTTTTGCCTCAGACAAACAACATCAGTGGGTGCAATGGTTACCCTTGGCAGAATGGTGGTACAACACTTCCTATCGTACAACAACCAAAATGACACCATATGAAATAGTGTATGGCCAACAACAACCTAAAGTAACTTCATATCTTCCAGGCACATCAAAGGTCTAGGCTATTGATAAGTTGTTTCAAGGTAGAGCAACTACCCTCACAGCTTTGAAGGATAACCTCCACATGGCCCAAAATCGTATGAAGCAGTAGGCTGACCAACAGTGTTCCGAATAGGTTTTCCAAGAAGGTGATCATGTGTTTCTCTAACTCCAACCTTACAAGCAAACCTCCCTCAAATCCCATGGCCACCATAAGTCGGCACCCAAATTTTATGGCCCATGTCAGTTTATCAAATGTATTGGTCCAGTTACCTACAAACTAGCACTTCCAACTTCTTCCAAAATACATCTAGTGTTCCATGTTTCATGTTTGAAGAAAGTGGTGGGTCAAAATTACATAGTTTAAACCATCCTGCCTGAATAAGATGAAGAAGGATCAATTTGGTTGCAACCATAATCAATCCTCAACATGTGCGAGCATCACTCGCATGGCATAACTATCAAAGAAGTATTGATCAAGTGGAAGGACATGTATCCAGAGGATGCAACTTGGGAACCAACTGCCATACTACAACAATTTCCACATCTTCATCCTTGAGGACAAGGTTGTTTTTGAAGGGGGAGGGAATGTTAGGATCCCACTCTAACCATTCTTAGTTGGTTATTAGTGAGAATGATATATATTTTCCATGTAATAAAAGCTGACATTAGTTAATAATTCCTATTAAATAAATGTGAACTAGTCAATGTAAGAAGACCTAATAGAATCTTTCTCTTTTAGAAGGATCTTCTTCTAGAATGTTCTTTAGAAGATAGAATTAGTATAAATAAGAGTAGGAGGTATGAGAAATATTGTCTTGAGAAGTTATTGTAATAGAGCTTTGCTCTTATGGAGGTTTCCCCCTCGATAAACGAACATTGCTTTCTTGAATAAAGGTATTATTTATGGTATTTCTCTCTCAATATTTTGTTGTCAACTTGATAATTGCTAAATATTCTAGTTTCTACATAATATATTACATATGTTACCTTGCAACTTTTCAACATTGTTTTGTCGAGATAAATGAAATGGTAGTAGTCGAAACTACCTTTGGTACCCTGTAGATTTGACCCCCCGAAGTAATATCGTCAATATGGGGGCAAGACTAATAAACAATGTGATATTTCCACATATATGGTTGTCCTAAAATAACATCACAGACTTCACGTGGGACCACATTGCATAATACTTGATATTTGAAGGGATTGATGTTGTAGGAAAGGAAACATTGCTAGTTGATGTGGATGTCTCGTCCCCGGCTCAATCATCCAATGGTGTATGGTTGGGGGTGTGGCATTGTCGACACCTTCAATCTTTTGATGACCTCAATTGAGATTAGGTTCTTCTGACTCCCACTATCAACAATGAAGTGTAGTGGAGTTCTCTTCAAACACATCTATGAGTGGAAGAGGTGCTCCTTCTCCTCAGGCTCCTCTAATTCTTCTAGTTGGATTTTCATGGTCGCAATGGTAGTAATGGATTATGCATTGATGATTTGTTTCCCTTTATTGTGCTCCAAATCAGAGTCCAAACAAGGTCTAATTATTTTTCTTTGAGCTCAGCCAACAATGATTGTTTCAATTGGCATGCATCGGTGTTGTGCCAAGGGCTCTTTTGAAACTCACAACACTTTCGTGTGTCCTTCTTTGACTTCCCATCACCCTTCTTTACATGTGGCTTGGACTGGTTTTTATGAGATTGGCTCTCCTTTCTTTGCCCTTTGTTCTACGAGTTAGAACCATCTTTACCATGCTTTTGTTGTGGCGTTTTTGCATACCTAAACTCCCACTTATTCCTCTTCTTGAATTTCTACTCAATTTTGATAGCATAACGATAAGCAACTCCGAGTGAGGAGATGTCCAAGAAATCCATCTATTTTTAGATGTACATGTATAGGCCACTACGGTACTTCAAAACCAAGTGTCTCTTAAAATCTTGAATACACAGCTTTGAGTGTAGGGTATGGAAGATGTCGGTATACTCTAGCACTGTTTAGTCTCTCTATTAACACAAAGTCATCAATTTCATATACTGGTCATCAAAGTTTCCAACATGGTAGAACTCCTCCTTGAGGGCATCCACAAAGGCCACCCAGGTGGGTTCTCCCTTGAATGGCATAGAATCATCCATGGTGTGTCTCTCCTAGTAACCTTCCCACCAAGTTTTAACACAGGGAAATGATTTAAGGAGCACGAAGGTGATCTTTTTGTTGTCGAATTTTTTTTGGACAGAGTAATAACCTTCTAACAAATTCAATCAATTCTATAAAGAATCTGCATCTATCTAGCCTTCAAATAAGGGGATATCAAAATTAGCTTGTACCTTGAAGGGAATCACACCTCTGAAATGGCTATTTGTTGAATATGCTTCGACTGTCAGCGATAGTCGTCGAAGGATCTAAGCAAAGTTTTCCATCATCACATTCCTCTGTCGTGCAAGGGATTCCTAGAGAAACATCTTGAAAGGATCTCCTACTCTGTCATCTCTCTTTTCTTCCACTATGGGAGGTCACTTAGGTTGGCGAGAGTGTTCGTCCCCAAGTGAAACTAGCTCGAGGTCCAACACTCTATACCCTGACTTCGTCAAGTACATGCATCAAGAAATAACAAGGAACATATTGCTTTGATACCATTGATCCGGATTATTTTGAGAACAAAATGAGGTACAAACAAAACTATAGCAGAGAACACATAAGTACAATGAAACTCAAGTACTTTTTATTAATGAATAAAATAGCAGAATACTATAGAATACAAACCATCTAGAATGGTAGTAGCTTACTCATTTTGCAAAAAGATATTACAAGAGATCAAAAGAGTGACCTTGTTGTCTACATCATGAAATAATAATATATCATTTTACAAATGAGAGGGTCCATATATATAGTACTTACATATGTCTTTGAATAATCATATGGTTTCACTTATTTTAATATTAATATATGTTTTATTTTCTTTATCTCTTTTTACAAATACCATGGGTTACAAAACCACGGGCTCATAAACCACCAATGGTAAAAACTAATTAATAACCGTGCAATCATCTTTTTACCATTTTATCATTATTATATATTTTATTTCTCTCCATCTTTCAAATACCATGGGTGTATACCATGGTTTATCAAAACCACAAGCTAGAAAATGTTGATTCAGTGGAAGAGGTGAATGGCCACCTATATCCACATTACAAAAAAAAAAAACTCAACAAAACACTAGAAAATAAAGTCTAGCTAGATTACATTAAAGTGTACTTTAGGATTTATCTTTGGACTCTTCATAACATGCTTAGGTTGGTGATGCTTATTGTTTAATGTCCAAAAATGTTGTAAACTCCTCATTGATCGCATGGAGGGCATCATCTTACTCAACACAACTCATAGATAAGGAGACAACTCATACATAAGGAGAACTGGGGGAGCATGATTAACATACAATGATTTCCTAGATCTTGAATGGTTGGGTTTTGAGAATGATGGTGCCACCAAACTAGTTTTGAACCCATCATTCCCTTCCCATCAATTGATAATTGGGATAAGTAGCCAAGTTCATTTGCCTTTCATATGTTATCCGTGTAGTTACAAATATGACAAATGGAGATGGGACGTGAGACATGTTCGATTTAAACAGCTCATGTTTTTATTGGGATTAATGTAGGAATTTCAAAATGAAACAACCTATCAAATTTGACGATTTTGACAACTCGCTTACACATTTTTATAATTTCAAGGAAGAATGTTGACAATCGTCCAAAATTTTTAACCATATTTGATCGACAAATCACCACATCAAGAACAATTTGTCCGTCACATTTCATCCCTAATTGGGATTGTACATTCTCGTCATATACATAGCAAGTGGCAAGACACTAACCAATAAAGTGTCTTTTGAGCATTAAATGTTGTGCATACTGTTGGATCCATGGATTAGTGCACCATGAATTGACATCATGACACTCTAGGTTTATTTGGGACAATGCCAATTACTTATATAAAATGCTTTATTATTATTATAATCACAATTATTATTATTATTATGGATGAAGAAACTTTTCCAACCAAAACCGCTACAAGCTTGATTGACACTACGAGAAAGAAAAACAGGTATCGGTGACCCCATTGCAATTGACAGTGTTGTAAGTCGTAGGGGCCTGGCCTTGATACACTTACTCATATGCTTAGTGAAATTTGCTACCGATATTAACACGCACATTTTCTATATCTTGCAGCTTGGCTATTACATCCAGGTCCTGTCCATACTGTGAAATAGCTTCACTGACCACTTATCTTAAAATTAAAGGCAGGGTAACGCTGCTATGCATCTTTTCCTGGTTAGAAATTGAGTTTGAAATATTCACTGAACTCTTCTCAGCCCATTCTTAAAACTCTTTCGGGCTATTTATAAAAATCAACAAATCTGAATTTGAGAAACGGCCCGAAACCCTTTCAGTCCATTTCCGAAACTCATTGTTCGCCAAGTTTCATGATTGACCCGAAAACCTGGCAATGGAGCATTTAGTTGGGGCATTAGTTGAATGAAGGTGCCAAGGATATGATTACTGTGCGATCAATCATCGGTCGGTCAATTCATTCATCATTTTAGTATTCAAACCCTTTTCAGCTCTATGTTCTCTCTGAAACAACAACGAGGAGAGATTGCGAATGAAAGGTTCGGTATCTCTACTTATCCACCACGATGGATCTGTTCTCGTACCGCTGCCTGTGAATTTACAGGTCGTAGTTTCCAAACGATGCGTTTTTGTGACTCGGACCTTGGACTACTTGCGTATCATTCTTTTATTGTCTTGCTGAAAATTTTTAGGGCCAGAAACTCTTCGTCGAGGTTTCCATAGTATTGACAAGTCAAATATAAAGCAGTGGTTTCATTCAGCGCACTGTGGAGGACAGTATCAAAGACTTCAAAACATGTCAAGCTGGCTTGATCAAATCCCTCACTACTGATGTGAAAGACTTTATCAGCAATGCGATCCGGACAGGGACAATATATATCTATGTGGATTTCCAAATGAAGCATGGGAAATAAATCTACCTACAAAAGAGGTGTCTCCTGAACTTCCAGAGCTAGCTTTGGGAATAAATTTTGCAAGAAATGAATTGGCTATCACTGGTCGTTGTATACATCGATTTTTGGCTACTTACTGTTACTATTTATTTTGGTGCATAATTTAGATTTGACAAAAATGATCGAAAGCGAAGAAGCTGAAGTTGAAATGTCGAAAGCTTGTAATCTTCTTATGTGGGTAGTTGATATTGGGATGTAGGACCAGAACCAGATCTTCCCTTAGCTTTTGGCTTCACTCAGTGCCTATTGGGGTTCCCTGCATAGAGGCTTCAATTCACAGAGATTGTCTATATGGGGATGCTCAAATCCCTGACATTGGACTCATTAAATGTATTGAATGAGTTCTCAATAAAGAATCAGAAATATAGAAAATCCTTGAACCTTCCATCTTTTCTCAGATGAGTCCCCAAATGCAAGTTCATAAGACCGCCCGCCCATGCATATATGCAGATTCAAAACCTGACGCTGCCTCCCATAAATACATCGGCATTTCCCAGGAATTACACAGATGCAGCAGGCTGCATATTGCACCTCAGATCCCTAGTCATTCTTCGATGCAATCACCTTTCTAATCTTCCTTATATGGTTTGGGGTCCCCTAGTAGAATGTGACCTGGTTGTGTGGATGTGTAACCTCAGCGTCTCCCTTATCACTAAACTTTATATCTGCAACCTTAAATTCAAGAATGGTTGCTTTTGTCTAGAAGGAAAACGGAGCCATGGTTCTCGTGACTTGGGAGCTCATGTGACTCCCAGTTCATGGTTTGATTGGGGCTCTCCCCCAAGTAAAGTTGATTAGGAAACCCGAGGAGAAGAGTGGAGTAAATTAAGAAAATTGGTCTCATTTGTCCCCTGCAATTATGAAGAACTGGATTTGTCCTGCGTTCAAACACTGGCCAAGGAGAAGAGTGGAGTAAATTAAGAAAATTGGTCTCATTTGTCCCCTGCAATTATGAAGAACTGGATTTGTCCTGCGTTCAAACACTGGCCAAGGGAATTACATTAGATAGTAAAGATGGAGGAAATTTGGGAGAAAGGCATGGAAATAGGGAAAATCTGAATACACAAAATGGAATTCCTGACAACAGGTTGACAAATTGAATATCTCTTAGACAGTAGACCAGAGAATGACTTTCTTTTGGTCAACATGGCAACTGAAGATGATGTTGCGTTTACTTACCATTATCAGCCGTATATATATTTGCTTTGAAAGAACTGAGCAGAGAAATGTTCTTTGTCTATTCCTCTACACAAGGCCTTGGAAGAGATCCAAGATGAGGCATCTTGGTAGCATTTTTTGTGACTCTCAAAATGATTCAGAGACTTGTATGATATTGTCCAGTATCCATGAAGACTTTCTACAAGCTTGGTATTATGGTACTAACAATTTATAAAGAAAATCCTAAATATAAGAAACAAGAAGATGATGTATTACAAAGTTGTTTCTGATTTAGGCCGTTATTCAGATTCTCGCTTATTAGTTCCCGCCTCCAACCAGGGACTATAGCATTCTCATGGTGGACGTGAATATCTTTTGAGGTCCTATGGGCTGCCCAATAGGCCTGTCATTTGACCTCTTGTTGGGCACTATGTTTGGGTACTTTCAAACTATTTTTCTCGTTGTTTTAGGACAACCTTCTTGCTTTTCAAAACAGCCTACTAATTTGAACTTTTCCCTCTCAAAATCTGCCCACAAATATTTGGTTTGATGCTCTTTAATGCCTCTTGTTATAAGGACTAATTATGGATGGTTTTGTTATCCAAGTTAGCCTTAAAAAACATGCATTAAACATCAAACACACCTCTAGGATCTTTAACAACCTACAACTGAAAATACTAAGCAAACATGACAAATGAACACATGTAGTTTTTGGTCAACATGACTCTAGAAAAACCCCATGGGGAAAACCAGTAAGAGAGATACATATATATATATATATGGAGATCTGAAAGCAAATGCTACAAGAAGTAAATACACAAGGAACCTAATACAATCCAAGCTTATCCTCAAGCTTGTAATGGAGTTCCTCAAACTTGTGCCTGCTAGCCTTAGAACAAGGCGCCCTTTGCCTTGGTGCGCCCGCTTCACTTTGCTAAGCCTTTTCCTTTGCCCACTTGTAAAATGTGCCTCCCTTGAAGATGCCTTGTGATTTTTGATGAATCCCTTGACTAAGTGCACCCCTTCACTTTGGTATGCCCTCCTCTTGCTCAAGCCTCAACACTTGCAGCCCCTCTCTTTGGGTGCGCCCTCCTCTCACACTGAAAACCTCCTTCTACCAAGATTGCCTCCTCACAATATTAGTGCGCCCTCTACAATCCTTGCCTTGAACCTTGCACCCATTGCTTGACTCCTTGCACACTCTATCACACAAGTGCACCCTCCTCTCAAGAAACCTTCTCCAAGATAGCTTGCACCCTTAGCTTCTCACTAATGCATCCTCAAGCTCTTGCGCCCCTCTCCTCCATGATAACTCTCATGAAGCTTAGTGTGCCCTCTTTGAAGCCTTGTGCCCTCCTCGTTTCACGGAACCCATGCTCAAACTTCCCTCTCCATACCATGCGCCCTTCTCCTCTCAAGAAGATGTGCCCTCCATGAAAGCTCCTCAAGAAGCGTGTGCCCTTTGCTCAAGTGCGCCTCCCTTTGCTCCTTGAAGCCCTCACTTCCTCTCCTCCTCTTCACTCAACTCTCTCAAGTGAATAATGAATCTCTTCCTTACCCTTTTGCCTTCTTTAGCCTTCCTTAGGCCAAACCTAAAAGATCAATGGATTAGATTATATCTAGCCAAGTCTAATCAAAGGGTGAGATCACTTCTCATAAATCTCAATTAGAAACCCACTTTACTTAAGTTTCCATAGTTTGCTTTATGTCTATTAATTCACCCACTTGTGAATTAACTGTCACTTTATGACTTAAGTGACAAATTTCACTTTATGACTTAAGTGAATAAAGTCTATGTAAAATTAGAACACAAAGTAAAGGTATAAGGATAATAGTCTCCCCCTTTGTGTTTAGAGACTCACAAACACAAGGGGACCACTTTCCAAGGTACCCAAAACTCAACACTCCCTCTTACTGAGGAAAGTGTCACTCACTTCTCCAATCTTGTCCCTGCAGTGGACATCCTTGCCTGTTGGAAAATACTCATTGAGTATGGATGTACCATGATCATCAAAAGTGGCCTCTAACTCTTATTTACTCGACTTGCATGATCTCTAGATGGAAGTCCATCTCCATCTATCCAAGATTTCCTTGAATCAAACTCCTTCTTGATCCAAGCCTTGATCTTGACATCTCACCAAAGATCTCTACCTTGACATCTCACCAAGGATCTCTACCTTGACATCTCACCAAAGGTGACTTGCTCTTGGCATCTCACCAAGAGTCTCTCGATCTTGGAATCACACCAAAGACCCTCAACTTGGTCTCTAACCAAGGGTCTTCCTCCTGAAGAGGAATCTGAAAATGATCTACTCGTCTCCATAGCCAAGTGGGACCCAAACCTTTATGGTGACCTGCTCTCTCTGACCAACCTCTGAGGCTCTCCAACATATCTCTGCAAAGTAGTTTGTGGCCCTGAAGTATCTGCACCAACTGTCTGTATACTCGACAACTCTGATACTAAAGTTGTCCCGGGTGGACTAGTCACCCTTGAATACAGTGTACTCGATAACTGAGTCTGAGTCCATTGAGTTGCAACACTATGAATCTACGTGACCTCCTCAACTTTCTCTACGCACCAATTGTTGGATGGTGTCTCAATTGTCAAACAACAACCTATGAGAGCACACTCACTCTCAAATTGAGCAGTGAAATCTCCCTCCTCTGTTGTCGTTGCAGCACCACCCTACTTCTTCTTCTTCTTGGGACATTGTCCAACATAGTGCCCCATCTCGACACAAGAAAAGCATTTCACTTTGTTCATGTCCTTCTTCTTCTCTCCTCCTCTTGGTTGTTGCTACTTGGCCCCTCCTTTGGGACCTTGTCTGGTCTTCTCCTTTCCTTTCACCACAAAGGCAAGATCACCCTCATCACCATCTCCAACACCATGGTGTTGACTAGTAGATGTGGAGCCATGCCTCAGCTCCTCCTGCACGAAGTCATCCCAGAGCCTCTCCCAACTAGGCATAGTCTCTCTGGCCACAATGCCTTGCAAAAAAGTCTCCCAAGGGTTGGTGAAGCCATTTAAGGTTGTCCTCACCAACACTGTGGGATCCACAATCTCTCCAAAATCCACCAACTAATCATGAGTCTGAGTGAATCTCGAGAGGTATGAAGTAAACGACTCAGCCTTGATCATTTTGATGCTCCTCAGCTTCTCCTGAAGCACCATCAATCGGTTATGGTTAGAGCTCTGGTAAATTTTGTTCATTCTTTACTTGCTCACTTAGAGGAGGGCACACCCAAAGAGAGGGGGCACAAGTGTTGAGGCTTGAGCAAGAGGAGGGCGCACCAAAGTGAAGGGGGGCACTTGCTCAAGGAATTCATCAAAGATCACAAGGCATCTTCAAGGGAGGTGCATTCTACAAGTGGGCAAAGGCAAAGGATTAGCAAAGTGAAGGGGGCGCACCAAGGCAAAGGACACCTTGTTCTAAGGCTAGCAGGCACAAATTTGAGGAACTCCATTACAAGCTCGAGGATAAGCTTGGATTGTATTAGGTTCCTTGTGTATTTATTTGTTGTAGCATTTGATTTCAGATCTCCATATATATATATATATATATATATATATATATAT
>ML835587.1:0-26119 GCA_009831015.1 Picea engelmannii | reverse complement strand
AGCAACGAAACTATGCAATATGAACAAGAGGAGAAAAAATCAATACTTGAGATACAAGTAGCAGGTTTTAACCATGCACGAGAGTCCCACGTGACCATAAGTTCCAACCTAATATATCTCGTGAAACAAAAAAAGACAATTTAGCCTAGTTATATCTATGAGCATCCTATCATTCAAAAGGGTATACCTGTTGCTAATTAGATCTACAAGAATGCCATACACTCACAAATATGAAATTGTGTGAAATTCAAAACATCAATAATAGATTTTCAAATATATCTTATCAAACAAGCTCAAAGATATAATATAATCGTCCCACACTAGAGTTGAACCCAACTAACAAAAATATTATAAGGTCAAAATACAAGGTTCCATGTATTATTGTTTTGAATCTCTATTCACTATGAGAGGTATGAGCCTTCTTTGTTGATGATTGTTGTGCCACTTCCCCCCATTATGTGTAGACATGTTCATTACCACTCACCTTCGGTAACAACAATGAAACCAAAAAGGCAAGGGAAGCTTGTTGTCAAGCAAGATGTTGAATGCTAAGACTAGATGCATATCCACACTTTAAAAACAAAGAGACATGTTGCCATGGAAAAATGTTGAGGATGTTATGTTGATGGGCATTACTGAAGAATAGTATCCATCCATTTCCAAGTTATCTAAAGGAGAACACTAACACAATTGAAAATGAAGACTTTTGTTTTGGGTGATATGTGATATAACAATGATTTTATGATTTGCACTACCTAATGGTAGTTGTTGAACCATAAGAAGAGAAACTAATTTCACATTTGATGCAACTGCTTGATGATAAAATGAAATGGTGACCCATATGACTGGCATTCACTAGTAAAGGGACTATTAGTTGATGTGGGGTAGGGGAAAGATGATCAAGCACAAAGAGATCTTCAAGAAAGGTTTGTGATAAAGCCTTCTGAAATAAGGATGCCTAGATAGAAGAATCATGAGGCAATGATTATTTTTCTATGTATGAATAACCCCACTCAGTGGTCTTGGGATTTAAGAAGAGAATACTAATCCATATTAATCGTGAATTGGAGAAGCTTTATCTTGAAGAAAGAAAAATTCCTTCCCTTTAGAAAAACAAAAATAAATTCATATATACAAAATCATCAGTGATAAATGTTATCAACATTATGTTAATTTGACACATAATTCATAACTCCTAAAAAAAAAAAAAGCAAACTTGTTTACCAATATTAAAACAAAAACAATAAAACCATTTAGGAAAAAAGACATCCTTAATGTTAGCCAAATGTAGCACCTTAAAACTTATGGCGATGTCTTCTAATTCTCTATAATTGTAAATCTTACATTGAGGGAAGAATGGTTTATCAATTAGTATGGGCGAAGGGTTGATGAATTAGTATGAATGGCCATGCACTTCTTAAAAACAATGTCTAACACTGCACTTCTAAAAAACAATGTCCCTCTATTTATCAGAGCGTTAAGCATGGATTGGAGGGGAATCTCATCCTAATATACATATAAGCATGATTATCTACATACTTTGTATGAATTTAGTAGGTTAGATGATTATACATGGATATCCTTGAGCTTATAAGAAGATGCACAACTTAACATAGATCATGATCATGTCTTGTTTATGAGTAATGAATAAGAGGATAACTAGTTAACATATAAAATAAAATAGAGAAATGCATGCTTTAATAAAAATAAAAGTTAATGGGAGTTTGCTTGGTTGGTAAACCCGCGTATTGTTATTTCGATAGGTCAGGTGCAAGTTTACCCTTCAAATTGTTATTGGTAAACCCGCGTATTGTTAAACCCGCGTATTGTTATTGGTAAACCCGCGTATTGTATTGTTATTGGTAAACCCGCGTATTGTATTGTTATTGTTAAACCCGCGTATTGTATTGTTATTGGTAAACCCGCGTATTGTATTGTTATTGTTAAACCCACGTATTGTTATTGGTAAACCCGCATATTGTTATTGGTAAACCCGCGTATTGTATTGTTATTGTTAAACCCACGTATTGTATTGTATTGTTAAACCCGCGTATTGTATTGTTATTGGTAAACCCGCGTATTGTATTGTTATTGTTAAACCCGTGTATTGTATTGTTATTGTTAATGGGAGTTTGCTTGGTTGGTAAACCCGCGTATTGTTATTGGTAAACCCACATTCAAATTCTTTTAGAGACGTGTTTTCCCTTCCTGGGCTAGCACACTCACATAAGCATAGTACTTGTGAATAGGGCAGGTGCAAGTTTACTTGCTCATGTTGACTGAAAGCATTTATATTAAAAAGGGTGGAGAAATGACGCCCTTGACGTGTTTCCCTTGTTTATATATAGAAAAATATGTACATAAGGAAAGACAAATGATCTTGTTTTCGTTGTAATGGTCTATTCATCACTTATTTTGGAGCTACATGTATAGTTGGGATAGCTAGAAATTTGATTGGGACACTTGACATCATCTCTTCTTCACTAAGATTTTCTGAAAATTTGCATTGTTAAGTGATGTCAATTCCATTGGACCTCTTCATTTTGGATGTGGTTGACAATATGCTTTAGTTGTCACATTATTATTTTTTAAAATAAATCTTCCTTTGACTATTAATAACATATAATTTACAAAGCTTTATAAAAAAAAGTGGTTTGTGCATGCAATGATCACAAGCACCAACAAAGATAAAGGCCACAGATGCATGCCACAAGTCTAAATAATAAGGGCTACAAATCTATATTATTCTACATGACAAAGGAAAAACAATGCATTAGGTGCTTATGCTCCATTCTTGCTTGCCTTTTTTTCCTTTTCGCTTCTCAACCTCTATCCAACCCTCATTGGGGGCAACGGGGTCATCACCAATCATCAACTATCTACCATCCTCTTTAGGACCCTAATTACTTGCATCATTGACTTGATAGGAAGAGTTGGATTCATGCCTCCTTTTTCCTAATCCAAAGGAGGGACTTGTTGATGTCAATGTAGATGAAACAGTGTTGTCGACAACTAGGATAATTTCTCTCTTCTATAGTAGAAGGAGGCACAACACTAGGAAAGTCAACAAAAGGACTAGAACCCTGTTGGCAATGTTTTTTGAGTTTTTCCACCAAGGAGTTTGATCACTGCCATTGGGCCAATTAGGACCCTTAGATTTTGAGCAGGAAGTTGATAAATTCCAATTATCAAATCATATTCTACATTGAAAAACGATGTGCTCGTAATCCACAACATGGGTCCAACTATGATCACCATGTCTCAAAACTATTTGATTTGGCGGCCTTCTACCCATATCTGCATAGATATACATGCAAGCAAATGTAGTAGAATATTTATCCCTTGTGGCATTGCTAATATAGAGATTGTATCCCAACATATCAACAATGGCTTCGAAGGACTTAGGGTTCTAGAATTCTAGCAGTAGATTCAACAACCAAACCCAAAGAGAAAACAATGTTAGGATTTTTACATCTGGGTTGAATTTGGGATTCCACATCTTCATGAAGGGGCATACACTTCTCATAAACCATAAATGACACATGAACATTACAAGTTAGTCTTCATATGAATTGAATATGAAATCATTTTTTAGTAGGATGAATGGCCACAGGTTTCATTAGAAAGTCCCCCATGACAATTTGATCCAGGATTGGCATTGTTGCAATGAGGTTCCCAATGCATAAACCTTGCAAATCTCTTCATGGACCTCGAGATAGTCAATCTTTAGTTCAACCTAGTTTTCCTCCAAAGCCACATCAAGAATTAAAGGCACCTTTTCCACACAAAAGACTACAAAAGAGAGCGGGGATGGCACTGATGGCCCAACACCCAACAACATATCTAAATTTAAGCACACGTTATTTGAAGGAAGTGGAGGTATTCCTTTGCTCTTTCTATGCAGGCTTTGAAACCTTCACAAAAGGAATGGATGCACCTTGATATTGCTTCTCAAGTACATTACCAAATGCCTGGGTGGCGCAACTGAGACCCTCGTCTTAGTGTCTTCCCATGATGTAACACCCCTGTTTGCCCCAATTTGTAATTAATCATTAATTCAAATTACTATGATGTAGCATAGGAACATTTTAAATGTATCAGTGTTAAATTACCAATAACTAACTATTGGGGGAGTGAAGCCTTGAAGTACGAGCCATGATATCTATAGAGGAAAGAATCAGTTAATGAAGGAAGGACCGGTGGTTGAATAATCACCACCCCCATGAATGGAAGCATGGTCTAGCTGAGGAGATAGCAGGTTGTCAACCCGAAGTACCACAGAGACCCACAGAACCACGTTGACTCGAGCTTCCTTCTGACAGAAGAAACAGGATAGGTCGGGAACCTCTCAGAGGAAGGAAGGTAAGAATAGACACAGAGAGATAGTAGGAAGGGGGAGAGAGGAGGAGACACCAGATGAGAGTGCAAGCACAGAAGGAGATGCGCAAACCAAAGAAAATACAAAGGAAGAGAAATTGCAAAGAACATGGCCTGAAGAACCAGAACGTGAGCTTGATGTTGAGGAAGCATCTGATAAACCTCGCAAGGTTGTTGTGACAGAGAGAGTCTCTCTGAGAGATGGCGTAAATTACCTAGTGATATCATGGCTTGGCATGGGGGTGGCTAGAGTGCTAAGAATGAATGCCTCTAAGCCTATGGCCGGGTGGAAAGGCACATACCCATAGTCAGTTAGTTGGTTGCAACCTGTAATAGATAATTATTCTCATACCCTATGTAATTGAGTGGTAATTGTGTAATATAGTTGGATATCCTGTGAATGTTTTCAAGGATGTGCATGTTTGCTTAATGGTTATACTGTGTCCCTTTATTTCCATTTGATTGTGAATTTAAGCAAGGAAGGAGTCTGTTAAGATCGGGAGAGGTAGTGCAGGTATGCATGGAGTCTCTGTGAGGCAGGAAGAGGCTGAGAACCTCTTAAGTTCTAGATTTGATAAAATGAGTGCAAGGGATGCACGGAAGATCCTTCTAAGTGATAACTTCATGCGAAATAGCACAAAGCACTTGAGCATTTCAGAGCTGACGAAGCTCAGAAAAGATAGTGAAATTTGAGTCTCAAAAAAGTAGATCCCTTCGTTTGGAAGACAAGTGAATGAGATCCGTTTGGCAGGAGCTGAAGTCCTTCACGATCATTGGATCGGTTAAGGAACATAGGCATTAATTCCCAGATTCCTTTGGACTTCGTGGGTCTGGCAAATGAGGCGTGTTCGTCGTTAAAGAGGTGAATCCTCTGAAGTCCCAAAGTCCCGATGTTAATCTGGGTCGTAGATCTGAGGATTCACGGGAGCTATCCTGACCGTCATATCTATGAGGTAGTCAGCCTGGCATTAACCGCTTCAGGAGAATAGGAGTTTAGTGACACCAAAACCCCAGAAGAACGAATTCGTGAAGTAATGTGGACCATGGATCTATGGATCCTTCAGGATCCCTCTCAGTCGTTCGATCGAGGGAAAGTGTGCATCACGTCGAAAGAACATGGGGATGCACGTGTCGAGTGACGGTGTTGCCAAGCATGGTGCAACAGTGGGATCGTGAGAGGAGGTTATGAGTCGTCAATCTAGGATCTACATGAATAAATTAGGACTGTCAGATCTAGGCCGTGTTCAGCCCGACGTTGACCAAATCCAGAAGATTTCAGTTGAGGAGTGAGTTAAACTCCCAAAGCCCCGAAGGCCGGAGCAGATATTGACCATCCATTATAAAGGACATGTGGTGACAAATCATTTAGTCTGGAGACCGGACACTCTAGGAGTTTATAGGCAGGGAGAAAGTGAAATCGTCAAAGTCCCGAAGCACCAAAGTCCATCCTATCTTTTGGCGCCAAGAGACATGTGGCACCAGATCATGTACTCCGAAGGTTTAACATCCTGGAAGGAAGCAGGTGTAGAAGGTCGAAGACTCCCGAAGCCACAAGGAGCCGGAGGATATCTTAACCGTCCGTCAACCAAGACACGTGTCAGTAGATCGTTAACTCCGAAGGAGAGCCACTCCAAAGGATTTGAAACTTGGTGCTTCAAAAACCCCTAAAGCCTATAGTAACATAGAGAATCTCAACCGTCTGTCATTTGGAGACATGTGTCAATGGATCATTAACTCCAGAGGAGAGCCACTCCAGAGGATTTGAATCTTGGTGCTTCGAAAACCCCCGAAGACCAAAGTCCCGAAGCCATCGTAGTCATCCCTTGGAAAAGGACACGTGGCTGGAGATGCTTTACTTTAGAGGTTTAGTGCTCCGGAGGAAAATGGATTGTGTGAAGCGAGAAATCCCGAAGGTTGAAGTGTCGGAGTTCATCATGACCATTGATAGTGGGGTACATGTGTCCGGATATTTGAAACTCTAGAAGGATTGCACTCTGGAGGTTTATGTTGGTGAGTACTTTGGAACTCCCAAAGCACGAAGTCCCGAAGTAAATCAGAACCGTTGATGTTCTGTGGATGTGTGGCCTAAGATCGCGCAATGTGGAGGTTTAGCACTCCGAAGGTTTTGTGAAGAGGTGTTTCAAATTTCACCAAAACCTGGAGGCCCAAATTCATCATGGGCCATTTATCTTGAAAGAGAGTAGGGACCGTTGATCCCTTTGTGTCGGTTCGGAATTTCACCACTTCGGACTTCAGAGGAATTAGCATGTGGTGGATTGAAAATGCTCGGGACCCGAAGTTTTGGAGCGCCAGAATAGGCGCATGTGATCTTGGCGTCCAGTCATATCCCATGGTTGTATGCGATGGTCTCTGAAGAAAAGGGGCTAGGCCCTAATTTCAAATTTGGAGGCCAAGGTCTTGAGCGTCGAATTTCCCCACTAGCCGATGTGTTAGCCGAGGGTCAAGCCCAATCGATGGATTGGTTGGCGAATGGATCTTCGCCATAGGTTTAGGAGCATTGGAAGCTTCGGGATATCAAAGAACTCGGGATGAACTATTTTGAGTTGGATCTATGTGGAAGCCACGCGGCCCGGACCAATGAACACCCGAGGAACTTGGGAAGGGTATATCTTCCAATTCTGAGCTGGTTTTGAGCATGGAGACCATGGTTGGAAAGATATGGACGAGAAGAATGTGATAGAGACCCTAGATAGTGGATTTGATTACTTGAGGAGACTGAAATTTTGATGCCCCATTCCTTAAATTTTTAACTAAGGGTTTGGGTGTGTCACAAATTGGTATCAGAGCATGGCAACAACACTTGGCTTGCTTGGGCTCATGCACGAGTCCTATAAAAAGATATTATTGACTCCTTGAGGAGAAGGACTACAGATTGAACCTGAGATTTGGAAATTCTTACTGAATTTTAAACAGAATAATTTATTTATACCTTTGTCAAAGTGATAACTACTCTTACCAGAGTAGGGATGTGTTGATCAACATTAATGGTAAGACTTGAATGTGGATAGTTGAAAGTGGTAGGGTTCTATCAAGGGCAGTTGAAACCCGAAGGACGGATGACCTAGTGTTCGTAACACTGCCTCTAAGCATGGGCAGTTGGAACCTTAGGCTCTGATGATGGTTGATTATATAATGGTTAATACCTTTGTGGGCTTAAAGGAATCTGGTAGGATCAGGTAGGATCCTTGGCAGTTATAATTACTGCTTTATATTAAACCTGGAGTATATAACTCTGCATGACCAGAGGACTGATGAAAATGTGTAAGGTCATTTGTTTGACCTATAATGGTTGAAACCTATAGCAGGGATGATCTATTTAAGCAAGATAAAGAGGAGTCCTTTGGGACTATGGATAGTTCCCATAAAGAGGAAAGATGAGATGGGTAAAGTCTTATGGAAGTTGAGGCAAGAAGGTTTTCTTGCCAGTTGTTATAGTATAAAAGGGAAAGTGACCCTGGTTGGTTATTTCCATAAAGAGAATGCAACATCGGTATGAGTTATGACTGTGAGATTTGTCATGTAAGCGGTTGTAATATCTAACTAAAGAACACTAATGATAAAACTAAGCAAGCATGATGAATACTTAGTTATGTGTGTATGCTTGAGTGCATGGATTTAATGCATTGTGAAACTTCTTGATATAAAGCTTGATAATAATACTAGTTAGGTATGAATGATATTAAATGTGCAAGTGATGCACATGTATGATGTAAGAGTATAAGTATACTAAAGGCACAATACGGTTTCCATGATCAGTGAAATGTGAGGCAAGCATAGCACTTTCCAACATTGAATGAATACCATGGATGCATGGTTGACTCCATTCTGAAGAGTCATGAAAGTTTTGTTTTGAATGATAGCTTAAGGGGAATGTGCTCCATTTCCCTAGGAAAAACCAGTACAAATAGATGAAAGAGTAAATGAGCAAGGATGCTCTGTTATCGGGATAAGAGGCAAATGATTATTCTTTGAGAATCACATGAGAATGATTTTGAACAATCATGAGTTAACTAATTTTAAAGTAGATATGTATGTAGGCTGTGAAATATACCCGTGACAACTATAAAGAGACTTTTGATTATGCATATGGTTGAGTACATCATGGATGTAAATTAACAAAACTAGAATATGTATGGATACATAATTTGGGTGCATGACAAGGATGCATGTTTATATTCCTTATGGAATATTTGGTAAACAGTTGAACCTAACTCAAGCTCGAGGCCATCACATATAGTGATGGATATGCAATAAGGAAGTTGCATGTTGAAGGAGTTCCCTGTGGAGGAACTGTGTGGAGACTCTGTCAGGAGAACAAAGTCACAACCTTAATGACTGCTGAGAATTAAGCAGTGAGCTACAAGCTTATATATATATATATATATATATATATATATATATATATATAAGAATCCTGGATTATGTTTTGAAAACATCGTGTAATGAATAGAAGACTAATAAATGAATATTGACCATTCTGATAACCGAATGGTGATGTGCAGGATGCACAGGTTCATGATCCATTATAAACAAAAAGTTTGCTATTAAAGCATGATGTTGTATTCAAAAAGGTTAGGGTGAGGCCTAACCAAGGCTACTCGAGGAAAAGAGTAGGGAGATCCCAACAAGGAATAAATTGCGAAAAGCAAAGAAAAGGAAAAAGGAGGAACACTTTTTCCACCCTAAGAACTCTAAATTTCTTACAGAGTTGTTGGTATTAGATGAGTAGGCTGTTGTGGAAAGATCATTGGAGGGACTTTATAATTCCCTAGGAAGCACCATTGATAAGGTGGTATCAAAGAAGGTGTCGGTGTGGAAGATCAACAACAATGAGTAGACAGAGTCGGAAAAACACTTTCTAGATTGGACCCCGTAATCATTGTGAACCATCGATCCGTGAATAGAGATCGATGGTTGGGAATCATTGCGGAGCGCTAAGGAGAAATTTACGGACGTGCTAGTTCATGGCCTGCAATCAACCAACATCATTGATCTCGTCGGGGTGAAGAATCAACGACCATGATTAAAAAGAGTCAGGCGAGCACTTTGCAGATTGCGGAGATTGAACTCTCTGATAAAGAGCAATCTTATTGAGATTCCGCAATCGTTGTGAAATGTCGATCAGTGAACGATCGGTGGGAGAACCAGCAAGGAACCCACACGTTAATGTCGCATAAAAAATCGTACTGTGATTGGGTTCTGTGGTTAAATTTAGCACGTCGAAGCTCTGTGTCAACCTAAATCCTCGATCAAACACTTCTGAGTTGGAATTATTATTATCTGGAAATCGTGTGGTTTAAAATCAATCGAGGGATAAGATTGATGACCCGCGATCATTGCGTAGATTTCATATGCACACGGGTTAACATCAAGACCTGTACTCGTAATTTAAATTCAATATAGTGTTGTTTTGAGTTTGGGATCCGATCGTAGATCGGACGACCCATATTCATTATGGAGATCAGAAGGAGAATTAAACCACAAGCTAGTTGAGGTCCTACAATCCCTTACAGCCATTGGATCTGGGGGAAAACAGATCTACACCGTCGATTTGTAAACAAGGGGTTTAGTCAATATCATAACGCCTGGACATGGGAGCCGAAAGGATAGCACCTGAAAATAATAGAGCTAAGGTCACAGCTCTTGGTCGCATGGAGAGAAAACGGATTTCCTCTGGGCCATTCAAGGAAGATAGAGTTTAACACTCTACATTAGACTGTGGTCGAGAGGACCAGTTCTATGGGAATAAAGTTCCTCATAGCTAGCACATTGCATGGAATTGTTGCGAGGAAGTGCATGTTTACATGAAAGGAAGACAATGAACCTTCCATTGAGGAAGGAGAACCTTCCGAAAATTAGACTTACATTGTATGGATGTAAAGGAAAGCAAATTTGGGTGACCATGAGTGTGGGCACCTTGGTCACTAATGAAGGAAGAATGCTTGGGCACATTCAAGAGAAACATTTAGTTTCATGTGTGATGATTTGGAATCGTGATTAGCCTGTAGCAGGAAGCATAGTCCTGTTGTAAGAGTGAACGAGGAGAAATAAGCCATATGGTGAAGAGGTTGGTTAAAATCCAACACAACATAGCAGGGTGCTTGTCACCAAGTGTGGCAGCTTGAAGATCATTGCGAGGGTCAATTGGGTATGAATGTGGCCATGAACATTGGCACATTGATTAAAGTCATTTAATATTTGAATTGCACTTCGAAAATGTAGTATGTTGACAGGGTGCTTACATAATAATAATATTTTCCTTTTTTATTTATATACCTTGAATAGATGAAAATAACTTGGATTGTTAGTATGCATCATATGAAAATATAGTGTGCATGAAAACTAACAATTTGTTTGGCTAAGGAAAGTTGACATGTAGGAAGAAAGAGTCTTGGATATGGCAATATTGTAAGCCCATCAGGAAGACTGATTTCATGTTGAGCTAAACTGCTATGGGGAGGAAAGTCCCATGCTTGTGAATTTGGTTCTGTGCGGAATAGATATGAAAATAAATGAAGAACTTGGAAATATGTGGGTGACAGATTGCAATAAAATTCTGAAATTTAGAATTGTGATGATGTCTCATGAATTTTGTATGCCTGTGATACAAGTGAGAAGAAAATATATGTCCAGAAAGGACGGATGAAGGCTATCCGGCTGAAAAGCATGAAAGAGGCCATTGTTGAGACATGAGAACCCCGTGGTAAGTCATGATCACCTGGAATATGTTGTGTTGAGGTAACACAAGCCAGAGGGATGCCTTGGCAAGGCAAGTCTGAGGGACACCTCGATTGTAAGGCTCGATGAAGTCTCTGAAATTCTTCCTATGTGAGAAAGCCTTGGCAAGGCAAGATGGATCACTCGAGGAACTGTATAGCAGAAAAGGGGATGTATGAGCCTGGGCCTGGAGAGTGAATGACCGCAAGGAAGAGGATACTACGATAGTCCTTGTAAAATATTGATTGGGATCATGCAGACAATGGGTATGTCTGGGAAAAAAAGTGAGCCTGGATAGCAAGACAACCATGTGGATGAAAACCCACGAACTGCATAGATGAGTATTGTGCTAAATTGTGAAATTTTTCTAGAATTTTATGCAACAATAAATAGTTTTCGCATGGAACTATGACTAATGTGCTTGTTTTCCAAAAAAAAAATTAAGGGTAGGTGAAGAAGGCCAAGAGGCTGAAAAAAAGACCTAACCATGAAAGAGGATCAAGATTTCGGAAACAGCTGAATGAGAAAGGCATGACAGGTGTTACTGAGAAAGAACACCGAGGACGGTGTTCCTTTTAAGGAGGACGGTATTGTAACACCCTCATTTCCCCCTGTAACACACCCACGACGGGGCATAATGTTTCATTCTTCTTAAGAGAAAAATACCCTCATTAAGGGGTCTTTATTCCATTCTGCTCTTCCAAAGCTTTCCAGCCATGATCTCCATGATCCGAGATGAGCTCAGAGTAGGAAGATATCCTCTCCTAAGGTCTTTAGGTTCTTTCATCCCCCTATACTTGCATATGACCACGAGCTATTACCAGACGCCAAGACGACCACCACGTGAATCCTCCGGAGTGGAATACCTTTGAAGTTCACAATCTAACGTTGTGTGTCCTCGGTGTTGGGGAATTTCAAACATTCCTACACCTTTTTCCTTCAAAGTACTCTGTAGCCAGAGTTACATATCGAGCGCCACATGTCCCTTCTGATCGACGATTATGATATTTTTTGGGCTTCAATGTTCGTAGGTTTTGAGCACTCCAACTCTTTTTCCTCTGAAGTACTCTGTAACTACAGTTCCATATCAGGTGCCACATGTCCATCTAAATCAACAGATCGGGTCCACTTTGGAACTTCGGCGATCGATAGTCCTGGACGCTCACACCACCTTTTCTCTGAGAGTGATTTCACCTAAAGTCGATGATCTGTCAATGCGTGTGTCTTTCAAATCAACAGTCATGATGTACTTCAGGAGTTCTCAACTCTTGTGACCACACTTTCTCCGAAGTGGCTATCTTCTGAAATGGAAGATCTATTGACACCTTTCCTCAGTTAATGGACGACTCAGATGGACTCTGACTCTCTGGCCTTTGGGAGTTTCTTGTTCAACACATCCCCTTTTCTCTCAGAGTGACTTTCCTCCAAAGTGCAGGATCTGACGACACTTGTCCCTTTGGCTTGGACAACTCAGATCTACTTCAGCTCTTCGGGCGAGTGTCAACCTCTCCACACTCACTTTCTCTTGGAGTGCTTACACCTTAATTCGACGATCTGTCGACACGTGTCTCCCACAGATTGATGACTGCAAATCACTTCGGCCCTTCAGCCTTTGGGAGTTTAAACCTTTCCCAAATCGCTTTCTCCCGGAGTGCTTACACCTGAAGTCAATAGATTTTTTCCATGTGTCCTTGTTATCAGATCGATGGTACAGACAGAATCCGTTACTCCGCAGATTTCCAAAGGAAATCACAACTATCGACCTAACAAATTTTTTAGGTCTGACGGTCATGATCCAACCAATACCGATTTGTTCGTCGATCGACGGTTCACAGTGATTGTGAGGCCCCAATGTGCCCACGCTTTATCAGTGAGCTCAATCTCTACAATCTGAAAAGTACTCATCCAACTCGGTCAAATCATGGTTTTTTATCCTCCAACTTGACAAGATCAATGGCGTTGGTGAATTGCGGGCCACGAACTAGCATGTCTACTAATTTCACCTCCACGCTCCACAATGATTCCCCACCATCGATCTCCATTCACAAATCTATGATTCACACTGATTGTGGGGTCCAATGTCTGTGATTTGGGAAGTGCTCACCTGACTCTATCTAATCCTCGCCGTTGATCTTCCATTCCCAATGAGATCAATGACGTTTGTTGATTGCAGTCTGCGAACTAGCATGTCTGCTAATTTCACCTTCGCACTCCGCAATGATTCCCATCCATCGGTTTAATTGAGCGGCTGGTGTTTAACTTGTTAACTCTAGTGGGTATTTTAGTCTATCTGACGACTGGGATAGCTTCTCCTCCTGATGAAAGGCTCGCATCCATCTTCGTTGTTAGGTTCTTAAGTCATCTACGACTCTCGTTACTCCAGTAGTTCAGGTAACTTTGACTATTGTGAAATTTGACACCTCAGAGCTTCGAACTCCCGAAGTTCTGAAACCTTCATGAGCTAACTCTTTTTTGCGCAGATTTCCTAGACCCAGGTCACATTGACCTTCAGATTACTCTTGGGCTAAACTCTACTCTGAGCTGGGTTTTTAGTTAAGGACTCGGGTGCGAGTTCAAAGTCTCTTAGACTACTGGTCTGAAAGAAACACCTCCCTAACTCGCAGAACTTTAAGCTTTGAAACAGGGCAAGGTAAACTCGTGATATTACCGAGACGGTAGCAGTGCTAAGAGGCTTGCTCTGACTCTGGGACTGTGATGTAATTTCCTGGGGAGAAACGCCTTCGATGGATTAAACTGGAGCATATGGAAAATCAAGCAAAAGAATAAGTTCTCAAGGGAACAAACCCATACTCATAAATTAATCATTTCAATGCAAAAAACATTTATAGAAACATAAATATATGCATGCATCCATTATTTCCAATTCATAGCACAAGGCATGAAAACACTTATCAGAACCATAAGGCGTGATGAAACTGCTGAAAAGGGTGCTCGTTTCCACCCAACCATAGGCTCAGTCACTCCTAATATATTTACCACTGGCCACACCTGAGCTTAGACCACGATGCTTTGAGATTCAATATATTTCTTCTGGCTCAATGGAAGTTAGGGACGAAGGTTACTCTCCTTATCCCAATACAGAAATAGATAGGGATGAAGGTTACTCTCCTTCTCTCGGATCAGTCTCTATTTTATGGGATCAGAACTCACTCCAATTTTTCTCAGTTTTTCCTCAGACCCGAGAGCTTAGGCTCTCCTCTCTGCACTCTTTGCAGGTCTTCCTCTGCCCACCACGCTTCCTTTCTTTCCTTCCTCGGCAAGATTGTGTGTGGCTCAAATTACCAGTCTGTGGTCAAGTTTGGAAGCGTTACATATGGGCGTTCTTCCCCATCCCCTCATTAACATCTCTAGGAGGTCTTCCCACCTACCAGCCTGACTGTAATTCATTCCTGGGTTAGAGGGTTGTTCTGATCTTGAGCAATTAAATCCAGTAAATTATTGGTTCAATGGAGGTTAATGCAACCATTCTTGGTCCCCTCCACCACCTTTTCATAGCATTTGTGGTCTCTCTTAGCACATCCCCTTTCCAGCAGTCATGCAACACGTATCCATTTTCTATTAAAATAATAGAATTTACATTCATCGACCTTTTATACAAAGGTCCATCAAATCAAACATTCACACCTTTGAGTTTGCCATAGTTCCTTGGCCAATATAGTTATAATTACAAACTTGGGAAAACAGGGTGTTACAATTCCCTCCCCCTTAAAGGAACATCGTTCTCGATGTTCTATCTGTCAACATGATATGTATATATAGGAGTAAACAAAATTGGATATGCATGTATCATGGTGTCCTCCATTTCCCACGTAGCCTCATCTAAGACAAAGTGTTTCCACTACACCTTGACCTGTGCAATGGTTCAGTTACTGAGTGAGGTTTCCCTCCTGTCTAGTATGCATTGAGGTTATAGCAGGAATTATCCCTTTGGCTCCACCTAGATCACAGACCAGTCAATTATATGATTAGAATCATGTACATATTTCTTCAATAATGAAACATGAAAAAACATTATGTGCATTTACTGTGGGAGGAAGTGCTAGCCTATAGGCTACAGGTCCCACTCTATCTAAGACTTCAAAGGTTCCACAATACCAAGGTGCCAGCTTGGCACAAGCTCCCATTCTCAGGGAACTCTTCCTAGGTCTAACTCTGAGATAGACATGGTCTCCTGTCTTGAACTCTCTGGGAGTTCTCTTTTTGTTGATGTAATGTTTTTGTCTATCCTGAGCAATCTTCAGATTTTGCTTGATCTGACTCACTCGTTGTTCCATTTCCTTTAGCATGTCAAGTCTGATTGTAATTTTGTCCACCGGATTACTCTAGTTGATTGGAATCTTGCACTGTCTACCATAGAGGGCTTCAAAAGGGCTCATCTTCAAGGATTCTTGATAACCGTTGTTGTAGGAAAACTCTACCAATGGTAGGTAGTCTTCCCAATTCTTAGGATGGTGCATTACATGCATCCTTAGCATGTCTTCTAATATTTGGTTTACTCTTTCTGTCTATCCATCAGTTTGAGGGTGATAGATTGTGCTGAACAATAATTTAGTCTCAAAACTAGCCATTAAGGATTTCCAAAAGATTGAAGTAAATTTGGTGTCTCTGTCAGACACAATTTCCCTAGGCATGCCATGTAGTCTGAGTATATCCTTCATGAATATGTTGGCAATATCTATTGCCTTTCAAGTTGACTTGACAGGAACGAAGTGAGCAGACTTACTCAGTTTGTCCACCATGACCATGATGGCATCATTTTGCTTGGTCGATTTTGGTAATCTGGTGATGAAATCCATGGAGATGGTTTCCCATTTCCATTCTAGGATGGGTAGGGGTTGTAACAACCATGTTGGGTACCAGTTTTCTACCTTAACTTGATGGAATTCTAGGCACTTAGCTAGATAGTCAACTATGTCTTTCTTCAATCCATGCCAATAGAATTGTTTCCTAGTGGTCGTGATCATTTTCTGATATCCTTGGTGACCAGTATATGGTCAATTATGTAGTTCATCCATTATGAACCACTTCAAGTTGTCACAGTTTGGAACATACAATATGTTTATGTAGGTCAGCATGCCTCCATCGAGCATCTAGTAGCCTTCATACTTTATCCCTGTAGGCTCTTACCTTAGGTATGAGGTCAGGATCTTCAAGAATGCATTTGTTTCTTGTGCATTCCTGACTCTTTCCCTGACATCCGTTTCACAAGTTCTTACCACTGCCAGGTGAATCATTTTTATGCTTCTGCTAAGGGCATTGACCACCCTATTTTCCTTTCCTTTGATGTGTTTGATTTCGAAATCAAACTCACTAAGGAGAACCATCCACCTAGCTTGCCTGGAATTGAGTTTTGGTTGATCAAACAGGGGCCTCAACCCATAATGTTATTTCATAAGAAAAAATATCCTACCTAGGAGGTAATGCCTCCACATTTTTAAAGAATGTACTATGGCAGCCAACTCTAGCTCATGGGTCAAACAATTGATTTTATGCTCATTCAATTTCCTAGACACGTAGCAAATTACACATCCCTCCTACATAAGGACTCCTCTGAGTCCTTCCTTGCAGGCATCTGTACACACGAGGAAATCATTATCAGGGTCTGCAATCTTCAGCATGGGTGCATGGTTCAGGAGGTATTTGAGTTCCTGAAATCTTTCTTCACATTTTGATGTCCAAGTGAATTTAACCCCCTTTTTCTGAAGGGCAGTGATTGGACAACCAATCTTGGAAAACCCTATTATGAGCCTTCTATAGTATCCTGCTAATCCCATGAAGGATCTGATATCAGATACATCCTTTGGGGTAGGTAATTCCATAATAGATATGATCTTGTTAGGATCTACTACCACCCCTTCTTTAGAAATAGCATGGCCTAAGTAATGGACTTGCTTCTGGGAGAAGTCGCAATTGCTAAACTTAGCATAGAGATAATGCTCTATTAGTACTTGAAGTACGATTCTAAGATGTTCTTTGTGTTCCTCTCTGTTCTTGGAGTAGATTAGGATATCATCAATGAAAACCAATACAAATTTGTCAAGAAATTTGTTGAGTACATTATTCATCAAGCACATAAAAGTGGCGGGGGCATTGGTTAACCCAAATGGCACCACCACAAATTCATAGTGACTGTACCTCGTCCTGAAGGTATCCAGACCTTAAGTCAATATTCGAGAAAATGGAAGAACCTCCCAATTGGTCGAACAAGTCATCGATTCTTGGTAAGGGGTACTTGTTCTTTATGATTGTGTTGGCATAGGGGTAGACCCAGGGTTCAACGCTTCAACAATGCACCAACAAAACCCTAACTACCGACCCTTTCAACAACACCTGTGAAGCAAATGCAGTCTCACTCGAGGTAGAGGCAGGGGGTTATAGGACTCAAGTGTTTGTAACCAAACTGGGACACAGATCTATGATTATAACACTTCGTAAAGTACTTAGGAGAAACTAACATTAGTTCATTAGTTTTATTCACACCGCAAATCAAGCCCTTAGTACAGATCGACATAGTAACAATGACAAAATATACATCGCACTTAGAAACATAAGTCAGATCTATCATATTCAATATAGACGAAGCACTAAGCATTCATAGATCTATCTATCATTCATAAAATTCATTGCACTAAGAAAATCCACAACATAAACATTATAGCATAAAGCAAACCATCAACACATGATTTACGTGGTTCACCCCAGTGTGGGGCTACGTCCACCAATGACTTCTTCTTCTTTATTAGTCTTCTTCAATCTCTTACCTTTGTCTTCTCCTATGCACTAAGCCACAGAGCCAAGCTTCGCACTAGACAAGTGATCTGCACACTACGCACCAGATCCACCTTCCCCAAAATTAGGTCAAGGCACAGAGCCAACTCCTCTATCAAGCACAGAACCTTACATACATGTTCTGTTACACAAAGAAACTCAGAACTACTTGCCTCTTGCACTCAGCTCCTGACTTAGCACATAGCTACTTACATTACTTACTTCTACATTACATTCCTTCTTATTTATACTTTTACATTTACAAAAATGCCTAAACATGGGTAAACCCATGGGGTGACATCCCATAACCCATTACATAAACCCTAATGAACCCCATGATGGGTCCACAAGCCCACAAAATAAGTGAAATCCCGCAATCTCAGCTCTTCCTGGGCGCTCCATCTTCGACTACTGCGTCGAAGTCCCAAAAGTGGTCAATCTCAACCAATGTTTCCTCAAAACTTGGTCGAGGGCCAACAGGCCCCCAACACTCACTTGTGACTCATCCTGAGTCACTCAAATCTAGGCAGTGCTGCTTTGAAGGCCTCGAGCCTAGTTCGATCTGCCTCGACTTGGTTCTTCCTGCTTAGTGAACTCCATGATCATTTTCTCTGTAACAGGCCCTTCCAGGCATTGTTCCACTGTCGCAACTACTTGGTCCAATTGCACTCCTTGCCCTTCAATCTCTTCAAACATCGCACAGGCTTCCTCCTGCACTGGTTGTAGCCTCTGTGTGACCTCCATGACTATGCTCTCAATGTTAGTAATCTATTGTTGGGTTGCATGTTGTTCTTGTGATCTCTTAATTCTCTCGACCACAATGAGTGACTTCATCTACGCTTGTACTGTTAGTGCATGTTGTTGCACCTCATGTAGTTGTGCTTCCAACTTCCTAAGCTCGGGGTCTTATGTGAGGCGTTCATAGGTTTGCACGCTTTTGTCACTTAGCTTCTTGCATTCTAAGGCGAGGATCTTGATCCTTCCAACTGCACTCTTAGCGGCTTCCTCCCTCTGGTCATGCACTTCATGTGGAGTGCTTGGTACTACTTGAAGCTCCAACTCTGTTACCCTTGCTTGAAGCTGTTGGATGGCCTCAGTGAGCTTCGTCACTTGGACCTCAATTGCTTTGTGTTCCTCCTATTTCGAGCCTGGCACAAAGCGAAGTTCTTTTCTTACCACTTCCTTGACTGCAGCATGCTCTACAAGAGCTAGTCCTTTTCCTTCTCTATCTCTATTTTGTCTCCCTCAAGCATTGCCCAAAACTCATCTCTCTCGTTTTCATACATGGTTACATAGTACCGCACAACTCGCAGTTGCTCTGAGATCTCCTCTTTCTCTTTCTTCAGGGATTCTATAGCATGCTCCTTTTCTTCTTGGACTCACTAAAGTTGAGCCTCTATTGCATCTGCCAATCTTCTAAGTTGGGCGAGTTCATCCCCCAACTCTACAATTTTCGATGAGGAAGGCACAGTAGATACTGCATGGCTCAATTGAATGGCTCACTAAATTTCTTGCATTTCCTTCTCAACTCTTACATACATCTCCTCCTTCTTTATGCCATATCTCTATAATAGGTCCTCGAACGCATCTTCCATCTCTCCGTGGATTAGGCTTATATCATCTTCTGTGAGGGTAGCCTCCATCTAGGGCTTAATGGTGTGGGTCTTCTTTCTTGCTGAGGGTTTCTGCGGAGAAACCTTCCTCTTCTTTGATGTTTTAGCCTCAGTAGGGGGATCCTTCGGTGGTGTAACTTCACCTTCTCCTTGATTTTCTCCTTCTTCCCCTCCTCCTTCTTGATTTACTTCATCTCCTCCTTGATTTACTTTGTCTCCTCCTCCTCCTCCTTCGGGTGAGTCAGGTCTACTTTCTTTTGATGTGTTGCTCTCCTCATCAATTTCTATGTTTTGAACTTCCTCTTTTTTCTTCTTCTTCTTCGCGTTGGTCTGTCCGACATGCTCAGCCCAGGTGACCAAGGAGATTTCGATGAACTTCCTCCGATGGTTCTATCTCTGGGAAGGCTGCTCCTTCCGACATTTTCCAACAACAAATGTGATCAACACTAGCAACCAGCTAAAATGGAACTCGTATCCTTGATCCTGTGCTTCGCGGTAGTATTTCTCGAGCTCGTTGATGAGGTAGCTCACCCAATTCATTTGCATCCCATCCACACATTTTCTTGCTAGGTCCACCATGAACCTAGTGACCTGCATGGGGTGGTTCTTTCAGATGAGCTTGCCAGCTATGAGCTGACAAGCTAGGTGCATTGCACCATCCTGGATGGAGGCTACCTTGTAGCCTCGCTTTCCCTTCTCAACTTCATCATATGCCTCCTTAATGTGTTGTGCCAGTAAATGATCTGAGGTCTTCCCTGGGTAGAACTGTTGAGGGTCGGGGCCCTAAATGTTCAGTCCTGTGATCAAGTGGATCAGCGTCGAATCCACAGTAATGCACCTATCGAGCGACATGTATCCTCCATGATAGCATGACAAGAGGAGTTTAATGCAAGCGTTAACCTCCTGATGTCGGCCAAAGTGAGGGATCTTCATCACATTGAGTGTCGTGGACTGCATGAGATCCTTTATCCAAGGCTGGGAGACGATGCAAGGTTTCTTCCCAGTCGTCTTCATCAGATATCTATGGGGCGCGAGCATTTCGTAGTTCTTTCTATCACCAAGGTTGAAATCATTGCTCTTCAAGGCTGGGATCTATCCAAACTGGCTTCTTTCTATGCGTATCCCCTTTGGGATGTACGCAGTGATCAAAGTATACTCGAAGCCCCATGGAATGTTGTCGCGTTAACCGCACCAGCCAAAGGCAGGATGTAATTGGGTAAGATCGACGGGATCTGCTTCGCATTAGCCAGATCATCACGATGCTTACTTCGCTTCTCAGTAGCAGGGTTAGTTCGGCCCGAATGTCGTCCAGTCGAGGGGGAAGCCTACAGTCCTCTGGTTGACGATGCTTGTACTCTCTTAGACATAGCTTTATCAGCCATAAACTTCTTCAGAACTTCTTCAACGGATTTCTCTAACTGGATGAGCTTGGTCGACATTCTCACGGTTGAAAAATAAGTCAAGGTAGGTAAGCAAATAGCAGGGTAAACAACATATGGTGAGGTCTTATAGCACAATTCGATACACATAATCACTTATCTATTAGCTCGAATAATCACGGGTGGAAAAAAGTGGTCTCAGCACAACGTTCGACGGGTTAAATAAGCAAGTGTCATAACGGATTCCTCTAATGGGCAGGAATGCCTCAATCAATACAAATCAGTCTGTTAGGGCACGGTCTCAACATCTCAAATGCAATCTAGTCGCCCATTAATGTGTTTCCTAGCCATTCTGAGCATCGCTCTAACGGTCGAAGCTCCTCCAACAGTCATATAGCTTCGTCGAGGCGAAGTCCCATTCTGTGTGGTTCTGTTGTTTCGACAAGATTCAGAGCCTACAAGCCTGCCTCCTGCGAAGTCTTCTCTGGAACTTCCTATAGTTTTTCTAACTTGGTTTTTTTCTTACTGAGCTTCCTTGCCTTCTTTCCTATGATATGAGTCTCTGGATTCTTCTTTCCATTCTTATTCTTATCTTCCCTTAGTGTAGTAGCTTCGTGTTGTTGATGAGGTTTTAAAGGGTTCAAAGGTAATACATTTTCTCTTATTAACTCCAAGGTGGGTATTCTTCTTTAATGCATGGATAGGTCCTTCAAACCTTATTGCGTTGTTTCAACCTCAATAGCTAATTCTCTTGCATTTTGTTGCTTTGACTCAACTTCTCATTCTTTCATCGGTCGATCTATTATTCTAGCTATGGAATCACTTAGTTCTTGATTTTTCTTTTCTATAGCTTCTTCCTCTGCTTTATGATTTGATCCTTATCGATCCAAGTCATTCCTAAAAAAAGAGGAAAAGGGGCGTTGTTCTCAACAAACCTAATAACTTCAAATTCTTCTTGAGTCGATGTTCCATGGATGATAGCAAGTACCTTAGTAACTCTTCCACATAGGGTTATCAACTTTCCTTTAAACAAGCCAATCCTTCCCAGTTAAGGTACCATAGTAGGCTTTCCCAAAATATCCCAAGTGCTTTCTGTCATAATGTTCACTTGTGTCTCTTCATCCAAGACACAGTCTATGTCGAAGTCTCCTATTCTTGTACTTATGCGTTGTTTTTCTTTCAAGATCTCTGATAAACTGACATCATTGTGATCATCCACTACTTATTTTAATTGTACTAACATAGTGTGAGATTTCTCTGATTCTTTCTCTAACATGCTCTTATTCTCTTGACTCATATTCATTTGTTCTACTTTAGCAATCATCCTTGGGCAATCCTCAACTTCATGACCAACAATTTTACAAAAAAGACAAATAGGACATGCACCAGGGCATTCCTTAGCAATATGTCTCGGTCTTTTGCAGTTATAGCATAGTCTCAAACCTCTTTTTCTCTTATACGTTCCCCAACTTCTCTTGTACTGTGCATTGGGATCACAATGATGGACCTGCAATCTGCAAAAATTCTTTCTAGGTTCCTACATCCACTTATTAGTCCAAAAATTCTTTCTATGCATAGGGATAACATATGTTTCTCTATTTCTATCAAATTCATTAAGATCAACTATTTATTCTAACTGTACCCTAGCTTTCAAACTAGGACATAATCTATCAAACATACCTAGATTCATACTTTCGAAACAATAAATAAATAAATAAATAAATTCCACTTATCTTACTCTTATCAAATCATAAAGATTTACCTCTTTCAAGATCTTACCTCTTTTCTTCAGATCGAGTTTATTTCTTAGCACAGAGCTTCGCAAGCCAAGTAGAATATTGCGCACTACAGCAACAGATCTACGCACAAAGCCTCTCTTTTCTTTCAGTTCCCAGTAATCACAGTTTCAGGTCTCGGTAATGGAACCATTTGTTGTCATAGGGGCAGACCCAGGGTTCAACGCTTCAATAGAGCACCAACAACAACCTAACTACCATCCCTTTCGGCAACACCTATGAAGCAGATGCAGTCTCACCTGAGGTAGAGGCAAGCAGGGTTACAGGACTCAAGTGTTTGTAACCAATATGGGACACAAAACTATGATTATAACACTTCGCAGAGTGCTTAGGAGCAACTCACATTAGTTCATTAGTTTTATTCCAACACAGATCAAACCCTAAGTACAGATCGGCACAGTGACAATGACAAAATATACATCGCACTTAACAACATAAGTCAAATCTATCATATTCAATATAGACAAAGCACTAATCATTCATAGATCTAGCTATCATTCATAACATTCATTGCACTAAGCAAATCCAAAACATAAACATTATAGCACAAAGCAAACCATCAACACAAGATTTACATGGTCCACCCCAATGTGGGGCTATGTCCACCAACGACTTATTCTTCTTTATTAGCCTTCTTCAATCTCTTACATTTTTCTGCTCCTGTGCACTAAACCACAAAGCCAAGCTTCGCACCAGACAGGTGATCTACCCACTGCACACTAGATCCACCTTCCCCAAAATCAGGTCAAGGCACAGAGCCAACTCCTCTATCAAGCACAGAGCCTTACATACATGTTTTGTTGCATAAAGCAACTCAGAACTACTTGCCTCTTTCACTCAGCTCCTGACTTAGCACATAGCTACTTACATCACTTACTTCTACATTAAATTCCTTCTTATTTATACTTTTACATTTAAAAAAAGGCCTAAACATGGGTAAACCCATGGGCTAACATCCCATAACCCATTATATAAACCCTAATGAACCTCGTGTTGGGTCCAAAAGCTCGCAAAATAAGTGAAATCCCACGATCTCAGCTCCGCCTGGGCACTCCATCTTCGATCGTTGGGTCGAAGTCCCAAAAGTGGTCAATCCCAACAAATGTTTCCTCAAAAGTTGGTCGAGGGCCAAAAGGTTGTCTTATTGAGTTGTCTATAATCTATGCACAGTTAGAATGTGTCATCTTTCTTTTTCACAAACAAGACGGGTGATCCCCACAGAGATACAATGGGTCGGATGTAGCCTTTGGCCATCATGTCCTTTAGTTGTAGCTTGAGCTCAACCAGCTTTGGTGTACTCATCCTATAGGGCGTTCTAGATGATGGCACTTCTCCTGGTGCAAGTTCTATTGAGAAGTCAATGTCTCTTCTTGGAGGTAGACCTGATACCTCTTCTAGAAACCCATCTTTATATTCTCTTAATATGGGGTGGTCCTCTAGATTTGGCTTGTCATCCTCAACAAATTCCAACACCTGTATTTCATATAAAGGACACTCCTTTATGCAATATTTTTTCATTTGAAGGGATGATATTTGTCTCACCGAGACAAGCTTCTGAATTCCTTGGAGGGTTATCTTTCTCCCTTATTCATTTACACATTTTAAATTTTTATGGTAATAGTCCAACTTAGTTTTATAAGCAGCCAACCAGTCCATACCAATAAACAAGTCATAAGATCCCAGGGGAAGTATGTTAAGGGTGGCTCTGGTGGGAAATCCATCCATGATGAATTGGCAAGCTGGTATGGCCTCTACTACTTTTCTTTTGGTCATAGTGGCTAGTTGTACCAACCATGGCTTAAGATGTCTAATTGGTTGTAGTTTACACTTATCAACAGTCTAAGGGGCCACATACCTCAAATTAGAACCGGGGTCAATTAAAATATAAATTAGATGGTTGGCGATCATACCTGCCATCTCCATCACTGAAGATTGGTGGTCGGCTTGATTATTGTCCAAGGCTGCATAAATTCGTGGCATGCTCCTAGCCACATCATTGGCGGTCGTAGCTTCTTGGATATTGTAGACTCTCCTACTCTTATATAATTTGTGTGGACAATCCCTCAACCGATATTCTTCTCCACAATCCCAACATTTTAAGGGTTCTTTCTTTGGGTTATCAATCTTTCCTAGGACTGCCTCAAAAGGTTTATTTCCACTATGAGAGGGGAAATTTTATTGATACACACTTCTAGTAAGAAGGTTCATCCTAGAACCCTTCCCATAGTTCTTAAATCTTGAGGATTTAAACCCCTTCTTCTTGAATCCCGAACTACTCTTCTTCCTCCAGTCCTCGTGAGTTCATGCCTTACTCCTAAATTGTTCATAACAATACCTTGCCTTCTAGATGGTCTCTTCTAAGGTCTTTGGTTCGTAAAACTCAATCCTGTCTCGATAGGTCTAAGGTAACCCACTAATAAATTGTTGCACTTTTACCTTTTCATCCTTTATGTAGGGTACATACCTCAGTAGCTCAAGGAATTTATTGACATATTCATCTATGTTGAGTTTTCCCAACCTGAGTTCATAGAACTAATTAGTCTTCACATCCATGTATTTCTCTGACAGATACTTTTTCGTGAATTATTTCTCGAATTGTTTATGTTATCGTTCCAATAAACTCTTTGAGGTTGTAGGTCAAAGATGCTTGGTAACTTGAAGAAAAAATGTTTTTGTGTGTATGTATGTGTGGATCAATGGGATAACTCAATTACAGTATGGCATTCAGACAGCAAAAATGAAAATCAAATAAACCAGTGCTCTCAAGGATTAATGATCAGATGATAGCTTTCAGTGGGTGAGAAAACAATGTTTATAAACTGAATACAAAGTGTAAGGTTTAATAAACAATGATAAGCAACTTAATATCAAGTTATGAGCTAACCAATGAGATAACAATCATTATGTAGCTAAAACAACTTAATAAAAAGTACAGAAGGAAAATGAGAATCTGACATCAATAGAGAGAGAAAACTGTGATTTGTATTATCATAGTAAAAGTCTGTTTACAACATAATATAGTTTTCTATCCAAAATCGAGCCCTCTTCTATTAAAATGATAGGCTTTTATAACCTTTTACAACAAGTCTCATATCCTGAAAAACTGGATCTGGATTTCTAATTATAGAAAAACAGAGTAACAACTGAGTACAATAAGCTAAACTAAATCCGGTTACTTATGGATCGAACTATCTTCAAAGTTTGTCTTCAACATCTGGTCTTCATCCTTGCTATGTTTTTGATGTGTCATGGAGGAAAGGACACATGTCTTCAGTAGTCGAAACACTTTCAACAGATGTGAATGAAACTTTAGTTGACCAATTAAACATTCTCTTCCAAAACCTCCACGAGTCTTTGAACTGAATATTTTATGATTTGGTGATTCATCTTTTAGATGTCCTCTTATCCTTTAAATCACCCAAAAACC